>JAGFBZ010000083.1:847500-1046360 GCA_018398805.1 Hirundichthys speculiger | reverse complement strand
AAAACCCCACATCAATATTTAGTTTTTCTCTCACAGCTACCACAGGTGCTCCAACATGTCTCCAGATGAAAACAATAGAAAACAGAATAAATGATTTACTTTCACTTTACGACAAAGTATTTTTTTATGTTTAATTATCACATCTAAATGATCAATATATTGAAGCACACAAAGTAAATTAGTGAGTCTACTTTCTAACAGTAAATATAACGAGCCTTTGTTGAGGTGCTCAGACGTGAGTCTGACAGTTACAGGATATTTACGTTTACAGTAAAACATCTGTGTGAACAAACATTTTTACACAGATAACATCATGTAATGGATTCACTTTGGGGAGATTGAAACATAAAGATCATCAAGAACATCGATTCTGTCCTTTAAAAGTTAAAACAAAGGAAAGAAAAGTCAAAACAAACAGGAAGAACGGTTGAATCTCTTCTGTCCTGGTCAAAGCTCCAGTAGCAGGAAGGATGAGAGATGTATCAGCGTTTGGTACCCAGAAGACATCTGGGACGGCATTTATGTTGATTGTTCAACGTTGTATTTGTCAAGACTGAAAAAGGATTCAGCAAATCAGTCCAACTGAATCCTGGACTGAATAAGTATTAGAAGCAGAAAAACAGATGTTGCTGTCTGGACATTGTCAATGTGTGAAAACAAACCAAATAAACTAAATACTAAATAACATGCCATTTTCTTTTGATGTCTTTTTAAATCAATGAAAAGACAGATCAGATAAATGAACAGAAATGGTGGATAATAGTATCATATTTAGGAATAAAGAGGCTTGTAGGATCCCTGCTGCACAAGAAGCAACTCAAATGTCTCAATAGCTCCATCTAGTGGTTGGAAAAGTTGTTGATCAGTGAATAAATGACTGGATGGAGCCAGGATTCAGAGACACCATGAACTATCTCTAAGGCTGAATCCCATTTCACCCCTTGGCCCTACCCCTTGGCCCTACCCCTCCGTTTTGCGCGTTCATGTGGAGGGGTAGGGGTGTCCCAATTCCCATTATGACGGAGGGGTAGGGCCAAGGGGTAGGGCTATAACCCCTCCAACGGAGATTTTTTCCGAGGCACACTCCAAACGGAGGGGTTAGACATATTTAAGTATTTTCTCCATGAATAAAGTTCGAAAAATGTACGAAAACCTATTGTTGTCTATTTTAACATTGTTTCAATGTGTAGTGGTCATTTCCTCGTAAAAAAATCCGCCGAAAAAAATCGATAGTAGTCGAGGCGTCAGTTACGTGGTTACCGTTGCTAGAGTGATGCTGCCGGCAGCCCTGATGAAATCTACAGTGATAAAGTTATCAATATAACTTCCGATAACGTTATTAATAATAAGTCGGCAACCTCGCCGAAGTTATCGATAGTGATTCATTCCTCCTCCTTCATTCCTCCGTCTAGCAGCAGACAACCGTAAAAAACATCCCAATAGCCACGCAACAGAGATATCACAAGCGGCAGACGCAAACAGGAAATCAAACCCACTAATGTTGTGTAATTAACAAGGAGACAGTGGTGTTCTGCCTTAAGAAATGTTGCAGATATCATTGTGAAAATCGCGTAACGTGAAAAACGGACATTAGACATTAACGTACATTAGTAATTAGAATACTTCCGTGTGTCAGATCGTCAGTTATCCATGGGACTGATGCTCTCAGCGGCTTGAAACGACGCGGCCGGGTTAATGTGTTGAAATGAATGGAAGGCTGGAGCGCTCGCTCTGAGCGTCAAATATCGACTCGGATGGAATTACATTAGAATCTGTTCAGAGCCCGCTGCGTCGGTGCTTAGACGCTGAGGGCGACCTTGTGAGTCAGAAACTGACGCCGAAGGGCCCTGACCAAGCGTCGGTTTTCGACGAGCTGGGAGTGAGACTGTGTTGGCAGACGGCATTTTTTTCCTGAGATCTCCGCAAGCGCTTGTCGCATCTGGTTACGTAAGAGGCAGCGGCGACTACTGATGACGTATGCGATTGCGAAGGGGTTCCCAATTCGGAGGGGTTGACTTTCGGCCCTACCCCTTGGCACTCCGTTTCCAGGGGTAGGGCTAAGGGGTAGGGCTAAGGGGTAGGGGTAGAAAAGAGAAATGGGATTGGGCCTTAGTGTCATATTTAACAACGTCTTATTACACTTGCTCTAAGTTCTTTAATTTCCTTCCTGTTTTGATCACATCTCAGTAATCCTGGCTGAGTCTCGTGGAAGAGAACGTTGAACTCCTTGTCAACGTTATATTTCTCAGACCATTTTCTTCCTTCAGTTGAATAATCAACATCTCTGGTGTGATGCATCACCACCAGAAAGACTTTTTTATTCCCTGGCGCTGCTGAGTTTTTCATGGCTGCAACCACATCTGATCCAACTCTGGAGGAAACTGGACAGAAGACGATGATGACATCACACTCTCTGTCATTTGTTTTCTCTATTTGAGAACTTTCCCTCTCCAGTTGTTCCATGATGGTCTCAGCAGCACCGAAGGTCTCCCCAGTTTTGACGGAGCAAACCTTCACTGTAGGTTTGGTCTTTGATGACAGACTACTAAACCAACTATAACCCGAGCTATTACCAGACTGAGTTGCATCTTCAGGTGGTCTCTGATGTTCCGTTTCTGTCTTTTGGGTGTTTTTCATCACCTCCTGGTTGTTGGTGGAGGGCTGGTCCTCACTACTCACCCCCTTTTCAGCTAATATTAAAGTAAATTTACACCCTTTACACTTAATCTTACATCTCAGAGGACGAACATCCTTTGAAGGAGGGCTGTTGTTCCCTGGTTGTAAACGCTTGTATTCATCAACCTGATCAAATACTTTACTAAAAGGCTCTCTGCACCTCAGACAGTTGCCATTCCATATTATAGGCTGTCCAGCCTCTAAAGGTAGACGCCCACTTCTATTTCCTCCTAGTTGGTTTGGACCTGGTGTTGCCTTCATCTGTTTATCTTTAGGCGGTCCAGCCTCTAAAGGTAGACTGCCACCACTGTTTCCTCCATTTTGGTTTGGACTTGGTGTTATCTCCATCTTCACACCTCCAGGCGGTCCAGCCTCTAAAGGTAGACTGCCACCACTGTTTCCTCCATTTTGGTTTGGACTTGGTGTTATCTCCACCTTCACACCTTCAGGCGGTCCAGCCTGTGAAGGTAGACTGCCACCACTGTTTCCTCCATTTTGGTTTGGACTTGGTGTTATCTCCACCTTCACACCTTCAGGCGGTCCAGCCTCTAAAGGTAGACTGCCACCACTGTTTCCTCCATTTTGGTTTGGACTTGGTGTTATCTCCATCTTCACACCTTCAGGCGGTCCAGCCTCTAAAGGTAGACTGCCACCACTGTTTCCTCCATTTTGGTTTGGACTTGGTGTTATCTCCACCTTCACACCTTCAGGCGGTCCAGCCTCTAAAGGTAGACTGCCACAACTGTTTCCTCCATTTTGGTTTGGACTTGGTGTTATCTCCATCTTCACACCTCCAGGCAGTCCAGCCTCTAAAGGTAGACTGCCACCACTGTTTCCTCCTGTTTGGTTTGGACTTGGTGTTATCTCCATCTTCACACCTTCAGGCGGTCCAGCCTCTAAAGGTAGACTGCCACCACTGTTTCCTCCATTTTGGTTTGGACTTGGTGTTATCTCCATCTTCACACCTTCAGGCGGTCCAGCCTCTAAAGGTAGACTGCCACCACTGTTTCCTCCATTTTGGTTTGGACTTGGTGTTATCTCCATCTTCACACCTCCAGGCGGTCCAGCCTGTGAAGGTAGACTGCCACCACTGTTTCCTCCTGTTTGGTTTGGACTTGGTGTTATCTCCATCTTCACACCTCCAGGCGGTCCAGCCTGTGAAGGTAGACTGCCACCACTGTTTCCTCCATGTTTGGTTTGGACTTGGTGTTATCTCCATCTTCACACCTCCAGGCGGTCCAGCCTGTGAAGGTAGACTGCCACCACTGTTTCCTCCATTTTGGTTTGGACTTGGTGTTATCTCCATCTTCACACCTCCAGGCGGTCCAGCCTGTGAAGGTAGACTGCCACCACTGTTTCCTCCTGTTTGGTTTGGACTTGGTGTTATCTCCATCTTCACACCTCCAGGCGGTCCAGCCTGTGAAGGTAGACTGCCACCACTGTTTCCTCCTGTTTGGTTTGGACTTGGTGTTATCTCCATCTTCACACCTCCAGGCGGTCCAGCCTGTGAAGGTAGACTGCCACCGTTTCCTTTTGGTTGGTTTGAATCTGGTGATCTCTCCATCTGCTCACCTTCTAGCTGGTTACCTGGATCCACAGAGGTGCCTTTACCTTCAGATGGACTGTTGTGTTCTGGAGGAGAGGAAGTAGCTCTCAGGTTTACTTGTCCCACCTACAAAACAGTCAACAGGTCTCTCAGTGACGTGGAGATTTGTTCTGACTGGAACTCATTTATTTATGAAGCACGTTTAAAACAAGCTCAGATGATGAAGACTGAGACGCCACAACGACAGCAGATACAGCAGAGAAACCAGGAACAATGAAAGAAGTAGAGCTGGGCAACGATTAAAATGTTTAATCGCGATTAATCGCATGATTTCCCTGATTAATCGGATTGTATAGGCAAAATCAAATAATAAATTCAAAAGTAGTGTAAAACGTACTTTTATTTAAATGTTTTGCTGCCATATGAACTAAAGTGCCATAAAATTTGTTGTTCAGACACTTTTAACATCAGCACTTGTCAGTAACACATGTTTAGTGTTAATCTCATCTTAAAAAATGTTAAAATAAAATAAAGCTTATTGCCACTGCCAAGGCATTAATGTCATCCTGTTTTTATAAAAAAATTAAAAAAAGTCTACTAACAAAATCCAACAAAATGATTGTGGCTCAGCACAATCAGAACATTAAAACAGGTAATTTCTGAGGTAACAGCAGAAACTTTTAACGGGGAGTTCAACTTGTCAGTTGTTACAAATAACCTTGTTTCTGATTGAATCCTCCGTCTGGGAGAACTTTAAAATAAATATGTCCATGTTAAAGTTCAGTAACTTTACCAATCCGTGTATTATTCATTCTTTCCATTTACAATTGTCAATCAAAAAAAAAAAAAAAAAAAAAAAGTGACATTTTATTAGGTTTTTCGTTTTTTAATGTAACACAAAAAACAAAAAAATGCCTGTTTTTTTTTTATATTTTAATTTTAGACTTGGATCAAAAATACAAAATTAAAAAACGAGCCACAAGACTGAATTTGTTTTATAATCGAGGACTGGACCTTCTGTTGTCATTACACATCTGTGCCACTAGATGGAGCCGCACTGCAGTAACCAGCTAGAGAACAGCAGGACAGTGAACACATGGAGCAGATCTGATGGAACATGGAGGAATGACGCAAAGGTTTTGTTGCAGTACAGAATTTTTGTTAATTGTTAATATTGCTACCTGAGTTGCTACCTGAACTGTAAAGTTTACAGATTTTTACCGTTCTCCATGTCTGTCTTAGCTTTTCCATGTTTACCTGCTAATTCTCTTCCAGTTCTACAGCAGCCAGTAACAGACTTTTACAGTACAGTACAGTAGTACCTTTTTTTTACGAACATCTCTACATACGAAATTTTCAAGTTACGAAACATCTCAAAGGGAAAATATTGCCTCTTGTTACGAAAGAAATTTCAGGATACGAAAGGCAAAAATAGTAGGGATGTCCCAATCACGTTTTTTGGGTCCCGATCAGATTCCAATCTTTTAATTTTGATGATCGGACGATTTCCAATTTTTCCCGATCCAATTTCCCTTTTTTTGAGTGGGCAAACAGAGTTTAATTTCCTATGCATTTTATTTCCTGTGTACATTATTAAATAGGCCTGCATCCAAGCTGAGATTAATAGCTTTTTTCATCTCATAAAATAAACAATAACTTATTTAAACACTCTTCTTTCTTTCTTTTTTGTTTGGGAGAATTACTATAAAACACATTTAGTTACAGAACAGTGACTGTTCAACAGTCTCAGTACTAAAGAACAAAGCACTTCATTTAAATAGCAGCAGGTGAACTTGGCTAGCAGTTTAAGGCAATGAAAACATTAGCAGAAGTCTTTGCAATCAATGAAATCACATCAGAATAAAAATAACATAAAATATTAACTTAACTTCTTTCAAGACCCGCTGCACATGTTCGCGCACCTTTGTGTCCTTTGTCGTTCATGTAATGACTGGAGGGCATCTGTAACGAGGCTCGAGGTAATTAATGAGCCGGTTAAATGCCTTGTAAATGTGCTGGTCGTCCTCAGTAATACATTCTGCGATTAGCTCGGTGATTTTTCTGTATTTCTCCGAGTCTTTCGGGAGTTTGTCCTTTCTTTTAAAAGTTTCACAGAGCGTTTGCTGCCGTTGGCACCAGCTTCAAAGCTGCTGCTGACGCCTGACAGAAGGCTGCGTGCTCGCTAGGATGGTGCTTTTTTAAGTGTCTGATTAAATTGGTGGTGTTGTAAACTCTCTTCTTACTTACCCCTCATGATATATTAGCCTTCCACACGTTTCAAGTCGCAGTCGAAGCGTCGGTCTTTGTAATTTTATAGCGCTGCCACACTGCTGACATTTAAGCTAAAGTTTAGCCTGACGCCGCCGGTCTTAAAACTTTTAAGGTGGATACAAGAAAGGGCTGCTGGGAAACTTCATTTCAGTGCAAATTATTAAATGTATATAGTTTTAAAAATATTTTTGTTTGTGTAATATGATTACTTTATTAATTTGTGTTAATCAGGATCACTTTTTGAGGAAAAAAATAATGAAAAAAAGACAGGTGTGTTATAATGTTGATCGGCCGATCCGATCCACCTTAAATTTTTAAGATCGAAGGCCAATCCGATCAGGGGATCAGGATTGGGACACCCCTAAAAAATAGAGTAGCGCTGCTACTGCTACCGAATGTAAGTACAGTGATCCCTTGCCACTTCGCAGGTTGAATACCGCAGAAATATATTATAATAAAAAAAAATCAAGAAATAATCGCTGAAATTCTGTAAAATTCCACCCCACAGCAGACGAGAGGCTGCAGCTGCCAGAGAAACATCAAACAATGACTCACAGCCTCCTGTAAGCAACAGAGAAACACAGACGGCCCAGAACTCTAGAATCTGGGCTCTGATTGGCCGAGACGCATTTGCTACAGTTCAGAGACCAGAGGCTGTGAAGGTAACAGAAAGACCACAGTTTAGCCTTTGTCTTGTTTCGCTGCAGTGCCTTGCTATTTTTTTGAGGTGTTTAAAGATATTTTAAACACATTATTGAGGCTCGGGGGGGTCCGGCTCCAGTTTGCGGATTTTGATTGTTGGGGGGGGGTCCCCCCATTAACCGCGAAAACTAAGGGATCACTGTAAACATACTTGTCGGCTCTGAATCTCGGTTTTAAAGCAGTTCGTCCGAGTTGCTCTGCCATTGGCTATCGCTCAGCATCTTCCTGGCATCCCATTGGCTCGGAGGGTCCCTTGTCTGTATGAGCGTAACCCAGCAACAATTTTAAGAACAATTTTACCTCTGACAAGGAGGTTATGTTTTTCCCAGCGTTTATCTGTCTGTGTTCAAGATAACTCAAAAAGTTATGGATGGATTTTGATTAAATTTTCAGGAGTTGTCAGAAATGTGAAAAGGAAGAACTAATTTCATTTTGGGTGTGATCCGGAAGAAATCCTGGATTCTGGATCACTTCCACATTTTCGATAATTGTTGCGCTTGGTGGAGGTCTGCACTCTCCGAGTGCTTTTCTAGTTCTAACATGTATTTCTTACAGGTTTTTATGTAATTTCATGTGGTATTTATAATTCATTAAAAAATTATGTTCGGATTTTGGGGGGCGTGGAACGGATTAGAGCATTTATGTGGAAAATGCATCTCTACTTACGAAAGTTTCAGGTTACGAAACTACTTCCAGAACAAATTAATTTCATAAGTAGAGTTACCACTGTACACGGATTTTTACCGTTCTCCATGTCTGTTTTACTTGCCAATTGTCTTCCGGTTCCGCAGCAGCCAGTAACAGACTTTTTTAAAACAAAAGCATGTGAGCAACTATGGAGTGATAGGAGTGCCACATTAATAAATAAATAAATAAATAAATGTGGAAATAAAAAGAGAAATAAATAAATAAATGTGGAAATATAAAGAGAAATAAATAAATAAATAAATAAATAAATAAATAAATGTGGAAATATAAAGAAAAATAAATATATAAATAAATATATGTGGAAATAGTGCTGGGCGATATGGAAAAAATCATACATCACGATATGGACTGTTTTATATCACGATAACGATATATATCACGATATACCATAATAAAGTATGTTTTCAGTTATTCTCTGAAAAGTTTGACAAAAATTTCATTGCTTACTTTTCAACTTTATTTTGAAAGGACATTTAGCTGAACTGTCACAAACATACATTTTAGTGCAGCAAAAACAGGTAGGTACAGAGGTACAGTAGCTTTCACATTTTTTTTAAAGTGCACAACAGTTTCTGAGAGGAAAACACATTTTTGCACTGAAGTTCAGCTATAAAAAATAAACACAAATTATTTTTCAACTTTCTGAAATCTGTAACCTTGTAGTGCAAAGTTTGCAAACCAATATAAAGTGTCTAAAGTAAAATCAGGGTTGAAGAGAACTCTGTTAAAGGCATTAACCATGAATAAAAGTGCAAACATAAAAGGCTACTTTGTAGAAGTAGATATGTTTCTATCAAATTTATCATTGCAGGTTATCTAAATACATATTTGCTGTAATAATTGATAAAATTAGGTTAGAAACGATAGAAACGATATAAGAGAAATGGCACGATATACACTTTTATATTGTCCCCACGATATATATCGTCATATTGCCCAGCACTATGTGGAAATATAAAAGGAAATAAATAAATAAATGTGGAAATATAAAGGGAAATAAATAAATAAATAAATGTGGAAATATAAAGAGAAATAAATAAATGAAAAGGAAAATCATCTTTAATTTTCGTATTGCATTTGCTTTTCCTTTTTGGCACTCCTGTGACACAAGTATAAAGCAATGACAAAACGCTTGGTGGACTGAGCTGTCAATCAAATGGCTCTGGGCGGGGCTTCCTGTCCAGGATGGATAGTTGTTCCCTGATCACTGGATTTCTGCCTGGCGGTATGGGTGCTAACTCATAGATATGTATGCTAGCATTTAGCCTGACGTCACCAGCGCTGAGGAGGACGTGCAGACAACTCACGTAGTTTGACTGATAAAGGTGGAAAAGTAAATATGGAAAATGTGAGGAGTTAAGGAGAGGTGTTCAACAAGAACTTTTAAGAATTGCTCGGTGTGTGGATGAAAATGTTCAGCCGGACTACATTCTGAGGATGGTGAAGATGTCAGCGGAAGTCTTGGGCAAATATCTGCACTGACCGATACAGACATTGATCCGGTTGTGTGGCACAATCTTGAAGAGGTAGGTACTTTATTCACAGCCTAAAATTCTACCATGTCATGTTATCAGTAAGCTTTTTCGATTTATACACAAGTCTGTAGAAGACAGTTGTCAAGTTCACATGCTGTATATGATGAATACATAACGTGTAATATATATTCATCATATACTAGCCACAGCTGAAACTTGTGCCGGTTATCATGGGTTGAGGAGTAACAAGCTACATGTAAAAGGATTACGTAATTATATTACAAAATCAGCTTAATTAGTTACAGTATGTACTCATGAGGAAAAAGTATGTATTAAAAGTACAATTCACTAATCAAAGTGAGATTACAAAAAGGTTATATCTGAGTATTTTCCCTTTTTTTAAAAGCCTTTTTGCAATTTTTTTTTATTTCTCAGGTCAGCAGAACCTTTGGGACAAATCTCATATCAACATAACATATTCAAGGGCAGGACAGTTTATCCACGTACAAGGAGGCAGGTTCTGTTCATTTAGCAGTGTCAGTGTTGTCTTTGAGTGGTTCTCCTGTTTAAATTACCACTACCTTTCATATGCCAATTTTACATCTCTCAGTAAAGTGGATAAAAAAATATTTAGATGCAATCAGTTAAATTACATTGAAGAATCAATTATATAATTAATGTACTTATTATTTATTTAACAGAGTAACTAGTAATGTTTAATCTATTACTTTTTAAAAAAACAACAATGCCATGTTACAGCCATGTAATTTTTTTCTAATTAAGATGTTGCGATCACACAATATGAGATTTGAGATCTCAGGTCTGCTGACCTGAGAAATCAAAAAAATTTGCAAAAAGGCTTTTAAAAAAAAGGGAAAATACTCAGATATAACCTTTTTGTAATCTCACTTTGATTAGTGAATTGTACTTTTAATACATACTTTTTCCTCATGAGTACATACTGTAACTAATTAAGCTGATTTTGTAATATAATTTCCACATTTATTTATTTATTTATTTCCCTTTATATTTCCACATTTATTTATTTATTTCCTTTTATATTTCCACATATATTTATTTTTCTTTATATTTCCACATATATTTATTTATTTCTCTTTATATTTCCACATTTATTTATTTCTCTTTATATTTCCACATTTATTTATTTATTTCTCTTTTTATTTCCACATTTATTTATTTATTTATTAATGTGGCACTCCTATCGCTCCATAAGCAACATGCGTTAACGCGCGATAAAATAAATGTCGGCGTTAATAAATTAATGCGTTAACATGATAATAACCAGGGGCGGCGCTGGGGGGGGGGGGTAGCTTGTAGTTGCTATAGCAACCCCAAAATATGGCTTAGCAACCTCAAAGCAACCCCAAGAATGGAGACTATTAAAAATGAAACATCTTAATTGTGTTAAATAAAATAAAAATGGTGACAATTTAATTTAAAATTAATTTCATGTGTTTTTGTTTTTAAATTAAAATAAAAGGAAGACGATTAAAAACGATGAGAGACTCGTCTTGCGAGAGCTGGCCTGCAGTGGTCACGCGAAGTCAGCTTGGGAAAAAAAAAAAACCGGGCCGTTAGAAAAGTGACATCAAAATGGAGGCTATCTGTTGAAGCGGCACCACTATATGGTAAACTTATTATAACGAACTTCAAATTGATTTTTTTATCTGTTTCATGGCATCCGCGCTAGTTTCAGATAGCGCTAATTAGAATGAGTAGGCTGGTAATGACATACATATCCATATTTATGCTATTTAATTGGTATTGCAGTAAATTGTCCAGCAACTCCATACAATTGTTTAGCAGCCCTTAAGCAACTGCAATGAAAATGTTTTGCTGCCGCCACTGATAATAACGCGTTAATTTGCCCAGCCCTAATTTATCTATGAAGCACGTTTAAAACAAGCCAGATGATGAAGACTGAGACGCCACAACGACAGCAGATACAGCAGAGAAACCAGAAGACAAAGATCAAAGTCTGCAGAGCTTCTCTGTGGCCGCAGGAACATTAAACAAGTCACACATTTTTGTCGGCAGTTTGTCCCTGACAAGCACAGACGCTAGAAAACTATCAGCAGTTCCTGTTCTGATCGTTCAGATAACACACACACAGACCATAAATGGATCAGCACCAACATGAGCAGAGGAACGTTTACCTGCAGGTTCACGGTCCTGAAGTTCTGCTGCTGCACAGTCTGAGTCTCTGAGGCTTTATATGAACCACCTCCCTCTACGTCACGTGACTTACAAGAAACGCTGCAGCTTCTCATCAACGAGCACGTTCACTTTCACTTTCACTGTGAGAGAGTTGGTGTTTTCCAAGGGCGTAACCATGGTATAGACATTGGGGGGGTCCAAATGAGAGCCCTCCCCCAGAATTTTTTTTAAAAAGGTGCATTTCCCACAGTTCTGTGATTTTTATTTATTGACCATCTGAAATCACATTTAAAGGAATAGTCTGCAATTTCTCTGAGATAGTAGCGAATAGGATAGCTTCCAGTGGGGGGAAATTACATGCCTAAAGCATGTTGATGTAATATTTTGATTGGAATGACAAAAAGTCCATAGGACACCATGGACTTTTAATTCCAAGTTAATTTGTATTTTGTTGATTTGTCTCAAAATGATTGTCTGCACATTTACACTGAAACGTTTAATGTGAATGAAATCATAGATTTGTACAAAGAATTAAATGTAAAATAATGATGTTAATTGAATATATATACAGATTTATTCATTTGACAGTAAAAAAAAAATAGTTTAACAGTAAAAGTGCATACAAGACTGAACAAACAAACAATTTTCATTTCTCAGTATGACAACATCACTCCTCTTTAGCTATCTAGTTGCTTACTGTCTGAAAAAAAAAAACTTCGTATGTCCTGCTTTTTCTGCTTTTTGGGTAAAGACATTGCTCCCTCCTTTCTTTCACATTTAACGCTCTATTGTTTCCTCTGTCGGAGCCGGTGCTTCAAACCGAGAGGCATTAAATGGACGCAACCAAGTGTACAACTGGGAGGGGGAGGTCACACACTTTAGTTTTCCTTATAAACGGAAATAAATTGATCGCTAAATATTCGGGATTAACAAGAGACGGACCGCTGAGCCAGGTTTCATAAAAGGAGGAAATATTTAACATGTTTACACATAATATTGCGGGGTACAGATTGGTATTTTCCCAGTATTGGGGGGGACACGACCCCCCCCCCCCCCCCCCCCCCCCCCCCCCCCCCCCCCCCCCCCCCCCCCCCCCCCCCCCCCCCCCCCCCCCCCCCAAAGAATGCGTGGTTACGCCTATGGTGTTTTCTGACCAGTAGGTGGAGCTGAAGCTCCTGCTCTTTTGTCCTCTGACTCGGTAGTTTTGTTTTATGTCTCGATGCTGCCGGACACAAACCCTGATATTATTATAAGTGCATCCGGGTGTTTGGTCCGTATCCTGACAACACATTCATGTATTGTGTCACACGGACCTTCAGCAGTTGCAGGTTCAGATTCTGACTCTTCACCAGTATCTCCAGTTCATCACTCTTGTTGGTCAGGAAGTTGACGTTTCCCATGAAGACTGACGGCAGGAAGGACCAGGAAATCTCCATTTCCTGGCCTCCACCTTTGCACCAGAACATCAACCATGAAATCTCCTCTTCATCTCAGCTGGAACAGGATGATATTCTCCAGGATTGCGCTGTTTCAATGAAAGAAGCTCTTCTATTGAATAAACTCTTCTTTCCACAGTAATATCCATCAGTATTTGATTTTAAAAAAAACTGACAGAAACACCAAAAATAGCTGGGACTTGAAGACTCACCCTCCTGTCACGTCTACAGCCACCGGGCTTTTATTTTGAAAGGCATTCATGCTGCAGCTCACGGTGACCTGGCTGTAATGGGTCTGGTCCCAGTGGAGATGATGATGGTGATGATCTGCTTCCTCCTCCGCGGCGCTCATTAAATGTTGTTTAGTGGTGCTTAGTCAC
The DNA here is from genome assembly GCA_018398805.1 of Hirundichthys speculiger. Classification (NCBI taxonomy): domain Eukaryota; kingdom Metazoa; phylum Chordata; class Actinopteri; order Beloniformes; family Exocoetidae; genus Hirundichthys; species Hirundichthys speculiger. The sequence goes on along the minus strand of JAGFBZ010000083.1, from coordinate 1,032,988 downwards.
AAATGCACTTTGATTCAGTTTCTTTTGGTCTCTGTTGTTGCTCTAAAAGGCAAAAGTTCAGCTGTAATGGTTGAACTTTGCAGTTGGGCCAGAAAAACGGGTTGATTCGCTAAAATGACAGACGTCTCCATGAAGACCTACTCATGGTGGATTATGACGACACTCCCCAACCAGCGCTTGTTGAGTTCCCAGACCTGTCACAGATGTGGTGGAGCAGGATGACTCACTCCCACCACCGCCAGATGTGGTGGAGCAGGATGACTCACTCCCACCACCGCCAGATGTGGTGGAGCAGGATGACTCACTCCCACCACCGCCAGATGTGGTGGAGCAGGATGACTCACTCCCACCACCGCCAGATGTGGTGGAGCAGGATGACTCACTCCCACCACCGCCAGATGTGGTGGAGCAGGATCACTCACTCCCACCACCGCCAGATGTGGTGGAGCAGGATCACTCACTCCCACCACCGCCAGATGTGGTGGAGCAGGATGACACACTCCCACCGCCGCCAGATGTGGTGGAGCAGGATGACTCACTCCCACCACCGCCAGATGTGGTGGAGCAGGATGACTCACTCCCACCCCCGCCAGATGTGGTGGAGCAGGATGACACACTCCCACCACCGCCAGATGTGGCGGAGCAGGATGACTCACTCCCACCCCGCCAGATGTGGTGGAGCAGGATGACTCACTCCCACCACCGCCAGATGTGGTGGAGCAGGATGACTCACTCCCACCACCGCCAGATGTGGTGGAGCGTCCTCATAGGGCTACAGCTGGACTTCACAAGCCTCCTTAGTGAGGAACATATCTGTCTAAAAAATAATAATTTTATATATTAGGATCTAAAAAAATAACCCTTACTTTCACTGTCTTTAATTGAAGGTCCTCTTGGTTTCATAAATAAACTAACACTAAACAACTTCTCCCTTGGCTCCTCTTTTTTTCTCATGTGATGTTTTTTACTCTTTGATCGGCTCTGACTCTCTCTGTCGTGACTACCTGACGTCAGTCAGCTGGATTAGGATGCAGTGTTGTTGTCTGTTTCTCTCCAGTGACCCAGGTCACTGCTGCAGGGCTCTGGACCAGTTTTTGCTGCTGTGGCAGGAACTTCAGTGGGAGAGGGGCGGGGCCTGATGTGATGTCACAAAATCAGGGCTCAAATAAAGGTTTATAAAATAATATATGTTTTTTTTTCTTCCTTTTCACAGAGATGCTCCTCAGAAAGAGCTCTTGTCCAGTGAGAGGACAGGTGTCCCAGCACCAGCTTGTAACAACTTGTCAGTTGTTACAAATAACCTTGTTTCTGTTGAATCCTCCATCTGGGAGAACTTTAAAATGAAAATGTCCATGTTAAAGTTCAGTAACTTTACCAATCTATGTATCATTCATTCTTTCCATTTTCAATTATCAATAAAAAAAAGAAAACATTTAAAAGTGACATTTTATTACATTTTTGAGTTTTATAAAAAAAAATGCCTGTTTTTATATATAGGTATATATTTCAATTTTAGACTTGGATCAAAAATATGAAATTAAAAAACGGACCTCAGGACTGAATTTGTTTTATAATCGAGGACTAGACTTTCTGTTGTCATTACACATCTGTGCCACTAGATGGAGCTGCACTGCAGTAACCAGCTAGAGAACAGCAGGACAGTGAACACATGGAGCAGATCTGATGGAACATGGAGGAATGACGCCAAAGTTTTGTTGCAGTCCAGAATTGTATTTTTTTTAGACAGAATTGTTAATATTTCTACCTGAGTTGCTACCTGAACTGTAAAGTTCACAGATTTTTACTGTTCTCCATGTCTGTCTTAGCTTTTCCATGTTTACCTGCTAATTCTCTTCCAGTTCTGTAGTAGCCAGTAACAGACTTTTCAAAACAAAAGCATGTGAGCAACATGCGTTAACGCGCGATAAAATAAATGTCGGCGTTAATAAATTAATGCGTTAACGCAATAATAACGCGTTAACTTGCCCAGCCCTAGTTTTTTTTTTTATTTTCTATTTTTTTGAGTGGGGGTTGTGGTTCGTTTGGGTGTCGGAGAGAGTTTCTACAAACTTGTCTGTCTGTTAGACGCTGTCACATGTTCTTATTTGAACTCATTTATATAAACTTTGCCAAGTCTGCTGCTCCAGTCTCAGTCTCCAGGGGCGAACTGGTAATCTGCGCCTTCTGGAAAAGTCCAGAACGGCCGTCTAGTCTACAGTTGTCGGCCATGTTCAATAACCAATATTAACATTCTATCAACTAACAGCAGGGGGCGCTAAGACGATAATTTATTAGAGCTGAGCGATACTGGAAATGTTGGTATGATCCGATACCAAGTAAACACAGGGCTAGTATCGCCGATGTCGATACCGAGTTTTTCATATTAAGCTTGATTTATCATGAACATTTGTGACTTTTGTCTTTGTATTATTTTGTTAAAACCTAGGATTGAATTTCATCAAACTTTATGTCTTCAACATTTTTGTGTAAATATTCATTGGAGTTGAATTTCTGATCATAATTTTTTTTTCTAGTCCACCTTTTATATTATGCCTTTCAATAGTTGTGGTTTTCTTTTTGTTTTGCACTGTGTGCACTTTCCCATTGCTTTACTCTATAAATGTCCCTGTCATGGGATAAATAAAGGATTATCTAATGTTATTTTGAGTTGAGGATAAAGATGACCACTCTGATCTACCTGGATACTCTCTGTTGGAAAGAAAAACGAAAAAAAAAAAGGTTGAGTATTGATCTTTTTACACGAGTATTGTTCGATATCAATACCAGCATTGGTATCGATATTATCAATATTTGGATTGATCCGCCCACTTCTATCATTTATCATTTATGGGCCTAAAAACCAACAAACCAGACTAACGTAAGTGTCTGTCAACAGAAAGAAGGCGAGCAGAAAACACATGGAGAAAGGTGGATGTGAAATATGAAAACTAAAGAAAGCCAAGTAAGTTGAGGGGGAGAAGTTTTTCCCATTTAGTCACTATTTATCTTTGTCTTCTCTTTTGTGGTGGGTGGTGGAGTAATGTCTGTGGAACAGGCTACAAATGTTGTTTAAAGGATGATTGGTTGATTGCTACCCTAACTAATCACAGTAGCACTGCATGGAGCAGTTTAATTTTAAAATCAGTATAATATCAGGCTCCTACAATAGTATTTGCTAGGTAGTCTAGTGGTTCAGTGAGTTCAATCTCTAGTGTTGTAATATGTTAGTCATTGCTTTCTCTCTATCCAATAAAGGCCACTAGAAAATCTTTTAAAAAGATGCTGATATGACATATAAAACATAACCTGCTAACTACTGCTGACCAGGTGGTGAATAATCTACTCTGTTGGGTTCATAAATGTGTAAATCTGATTCTGATGGAGTCAGTGCCTCACCAGCCATGAATCTCACCACATATAACTGGTTATGAGACACTATTTATGTTTACAGATCAGAAAATGTTCATTTCAAACAGAAAAGGGATGTTTTAAATAAATGTATGGTTTATAAAGCTACTTTTTCATCTTTTAGTATTTTTGCAGCATCAACAAGAGGCCGGTAGGGTGTCCTCTCTTTGGGTTTTTGGGTCACCCTAGTATAATATTAAAACTATAAAATGTGTCAAGCAGGTTAATTCTGACACAGAAGGCTAAAAATGTAATGAGATTTAGGAAAACCAAATCTGTTTATTCTTCTTGTCTGTAGTCTAGGTGTCAAATATGTTTATCTAAAGTGTTAGAATTTTGGAGAAATAAGTTCAGGTTTAATGGCTGTTATTCCAAGTAATGCTAATGAATAAATATTAATCAGGCATATTTGATATAGATATAGATATAGATACAGATATTGATTTTCAGGACCATTTTTTAGTCCCAGTGGCTTCGTATGACCTTTCCTCCACATCAGGTGACTTACAGAAACTCTGCAGCTTCTCTGCAACAAACGCGTTCTCTTTCACTTTCACTGTGAGACAGTTGGTGTTCACTGAAGTGGTGTTCAGTTACATTCTTTTCTATTAATAAAACTCATATGTTCATGTTGGTTGAAAATTGCATCAGGTCACAGTGACCTGCAGGGGCGCCGCTAGGGATTTTGGGCCCCATGAAAAGAATATTTACCAGGCCCCCCAACACAGCGGCGAAATTTGTTGATGCTATTTTTGATCATCATTAGGGGCCTCTCTGGGCCCCCCTCAATCATGGGCCCCTATAATCCGTATCCTTTACCCCCCCTTTTCGGCGCCCCAGGTGACCTGTTTTCTTCGTATCTAACGTAGAACATCTATGTGGGATATGAGTCAGGTGCCATGGCAGGGGTTTGTCTGAGGAGAATGCAGCTCAAGGTTCAAATATACTGATAACAGGTGGTTAAAGAATGACTGCGTGTCCTTGGCTCGTTGTCTTGTGCTGACAACCAGGTGTCTCGTATGCTGCTGCGAGTACTCGACTATCTCAGCTTGTATACAATGGAGATTAAATGTTACTTGCACCCTAAGTCCGACAGTCCAGTCAAGTGTTTAAGTGTTTTATTATTGCCTCACCTGAACTCACTAAGCATTGATAAACTATACCTTCATAGTGAATATTTAATCAACAGTTCATTTCAAACAGAGATGCACTCTATATTTATTTTTGATTAGACCTTTAACAAGCTTGAATCTGACCCACAAAACACAAGCTTTTATAGGTGCAGTGTTGGTGCATGTGCATGTGGTCAGAAGTGGTAACACACGGCTGGATCGCACAACATCTTAGTGATTTCATGAAATTATGGAGTTTGAAACGACACGAAGGCAGACGAAAACATTTGACGAGTCACTGGTGTTCGTGGAACTTCAGAGAACTCTGTAATCTGAAACCTAATCGGGGTGTTTCAGGAATATGAAGGTATCTTCTTCGTCATCATCATCGGGTTGGTTTTTCACGGGTCCATGAAAGTGGACCCATGAAGACCTCTAGTCAACAGTCTCAAGGGTATGTCTGAAATGTGTGCGTGTGTGTATATATATGTATATATATATAATTTTTTTTTTTTTTTTTTTTTTTTTTTTTTAAGTGAAAAACAGAACTTTAAGTGTGAATTGTCCTTTTTTGCTGCAGATACACACTCACAAAGTTGGTGAACGAGTGAGGCACCAGAGCATATTTATGTTGGAACATACATGCAGTTTAAGAGACAGATTCAAAGTCACGCAGCCAGTAAAACCAGTTAAACTGCAGCGTTAATATGCTGTTCAGCAGGCAGAACTTCCACCACACACGGTTACCAACATGTGAACCTACGGCGCTGGAACAGGGAGGTTCAAAATTCTTAAGAGATTAAGACATTTGCAGAGCTGTTTAAAAAAAAAAAGACAAATTTGTGAAATATGACAATTATAAAGACAGCAAAGATTCTGGATCCAAACCTCCCCGAAACATCTGTCACTTCTATTTTACAATTAACAAATAAGAGTTCAACCTTCTCAACCATCCTCCACACAGACAACAAAACTTAAAACATTTTATACACATATGGCCTTAAAAACACAGAGATCCCAACCATCCACCCTTAAAGTGCTGTACTTTAGTCAGAGAGAGAAGAAGAACCCTTGGAAGACAAAAAAGGATGATCCTGCTTCAAACAGAAACAAACATTAAAAAAAAAAAAAAACTCATACTTGTTTTGTTTCCTTTTTTTTATCTGGAGTGAGCAGCAGCTAACCGCAGCTACCGTCAACTGGAAATAACAACTTTCACTCATCCTCAGCCGTTTCTAACTGACCCGTGCCCCGGTGATGTTCACCAACTGTCCTCAACCCAGAGAAACTCAGTTTACAGGCACATACAACAGAAAATGTAAGTCTTTACATCTGAGAAACTACGAGAGAAAGCGTTTTTCTTTCTTGAAAAATGAGACATGATTAGCACTTGTCAAATAAAGCTGCTTATTAACATATTTACTAATTAATAGAGCTGAGCGATTTTATCGATTCTGCGATATATATCGATATTTTATGGAGTATCAGTATCGAGTATCAGTATTTCAGCCGTGGGTATCGATATTCTAAGCTTCTTTCAAAACCCCCGTGTCCCACCTTTACAAGCTTGCAAGCAACAATTTGCACTGTTTAAATAAATGAAACTATTTTTCTCAACACATCTTTTATTCATGTTGTCCAGCATTTGCAAGCTGCCTGTCAGCCATATAATGTGGAATTGATGCTTTCAGTTCAATTAATTCAAACAAAGTCATTGGAACACTCACAAGATGTCACCAAATCACTTTGTCCCTTTAAAATCTTTCAGAAAATGATGTAAATGTACTGTAAGATGAATATCGATATACGTCGTATTGTGAGCCGAATATCGTGTATCGTATCGTATCATAAGATTAGTTATCGCTACAGCCCTACTAATGAAGCAGTCGTAGTAGCTACAGTTTAAAGCAGACTAAATGAGTCGTACGATCATTCTGCTTTAACAGCATTAGGGGTGTGAAAAAAAATCAATTTGGCAATATATCGCGATTTTCGGCCGCCCAACATAATATCGATTTTTCAGCTCCTAATATCAATATTTTAGGAAAATTTTATTCTATTTATTTAATTTTATTCATTTATTAAATGTGCAAAAACACTAATAATAAACAATAAAAAGGTTGTTTTGAAACAAATAGTTTTGACTCAATTTGTCCTCTGAATGATCAATATCATCTGATGAACATATACAGCAACTTGATTTTTTTATCTCTAATTTTAATTTTGATATTAACTGGGGAGAATATCGCAATATTTCGTGATATCGTGATGATACCGCATCCAAGTATCATGATACATATCGTATTGCGAGGTCCTTGCCAATACTCACCCCAATCGTATCGTGAGCCAAATATCGTATATCATATCGTGAGATTAGTTATCGCTACAGCCCTACTAATGAAGCAGTCGTAGTAGCTACAGTTTAAAGCAGACTAAATGAGTCGTACGATCGGAGTCATTCTGCTGTAACAGCATTGTTGAAAAGTTACATGTTCTCACTTTTATTTGAAATAGATTAGTCTGGTAACAGTAAAACTGGAAACAAGGGAAAGCACTTGAGCTACGGATACATGAGTAACACAAAACCATCAAACATGTTCCTGGGAGAAAAACAAAAGCTCCGTCTGTACCATCGTGCTCAAAGAAAAACTGGTGCGAGAGACGTGACTTCACTGTGAGTACATTCGTCAGAGTCTCAGAAGGCCTTTAACCCCACCAACTGCTGCTTATCGTCATCTCCGGGTCAACAGTCAACAGCGCTCCTGAACGGTAGAGCAGCCCGTCTGAGGTGACACATGCTTTCAAAGGTCAGAGTTGAGCTTCTGCTTCCTCCTGACTGATCAGAGTCATTCCTCCCGTCTCCTAACGCACAGACACAAAAACCCCCATGCTTGGTTTTCAGATGAGTCCCCTTCTCATCTGTGCGTCGAGCGCGACGGTGACAAAGGTTATCTCAGGTTGAAAAAAAAAATGTTGGCAATCAGAGCTCTGTAAGGTGCTTTGGACACCAGCGTCCAAGTGTGAGCGCTGCAGACGTTCACGACAGTTCCTGCTTCAGAGATATCCAACCAGTCCGGTTTGTCAAGGTTTTTTTTTTTTTTTTTTTTTTTTATTGCTCAGTGGGACACACATTACGATCTTTGCAGCAGAAATAATGCACCACGACGCCGTTGGGATACCTGGCAAATGCACTGCAACAGAAAACAAGAAAGAGAAAACTTAACAGGCTTATCAAGACTGAACACTACGGCGGAGTATTAGGGCCACAGTGAGAAAAAAAATTGTGGACAATAATTTTTTTTTTTTTTTTCATTTCTCACTTTGAGAAGAAAGTCAAAATGTCAAGAATAAAGTCGAAATGCAGTTTCCACAATAAAGTTGTCTTAAAGATTTATTCAAACCAGCTTTACTCTACCAACATAATGTCTGTGTCTATGTGCTTTTATCACATAGACACAGTATTATAATAAGTATTCGTACTTTGAAGAGATTGTGTCAGAAATTGCGCCAATTCAGAAAAATAAACTACACTGATTCTGGAATTCTGGAAATTGCATTTCGACTTTATTCTCAATATTTCGACTTTATTCTGAACATTTCGACTTTATTCTCAACATTTCAACTTTATTCTGGAAACTGCATTTCGACTTTACTCTCGAAATTTTGAATTTATTCTCGACATTTCGTCTTTATTCTCAACATTTCGACTTTATTCTGGAAACTGCATTTTGACATTATTCTCGACATTTCGACTTCCTTCTCGACATTTTGACATTCTTGTTTTTTCATTCTTGTAAGTAAAGAATGCAAAAAAAAAAAAAATCATTGCCCACAATTTTTTTTTCTCAGTGTGGCCCTAATACTCCGTTGTAGAACACAGCAGTTTCACATGGAGAAAGAAAGTTGGTGCATCAGCATAGCAGATCTATACGCCCTCATGTGGTCAGAGATGGTATTGCTCCATACATTCTTCCATAGAACTCAAAATAATGAAATGTATTCAATAGACTGACAGAGAAGAGACAAAAGGATGAAAGATGGAGATTTTCATACGTTATAGAAGATGCTGAAGTCAGTGTTACCTGTTTCCGATTTTCTTCTTACAGACTCTGCACGTCTTTTCTTCTGTTATGACGCATTTGATCTGCTGGTGGAAGATTCGTTCTTCCTGCACCTGTAAAACAGTAAGTTAGCAACGTCGTCTTGATTCGGTGACGGAGCTACTACTCAAGATTTCAGAGAACAAAACCTCATTACCACAGAAACATTCATGGACCCGTGACACCTGATGACCAAATACTGACTGAATGAGAGACTACCATCTAAACAGAAATTTTAACCGAATAAGGTCATAATTAAAATGACAAAAAACAAAGTCATGTGGAGTATTCTGATCATAACGGTCTGCTACGGTGTCCCACAGGGTTCAGTGGTAGGACCGATCTTTTTCACTCTATACATGCTGCCCCTGGGAAAAAATATCCAGAGAGACGACATAAATGTTCATAACTATGCTGATGATATGCAGCTGTATTTATATCCAGATGAGACAGAACCGTGAACCAAACTTCAGGCATGTCTGAAGGATGTTACGACCTAGATGTCCACAAATGTTTAGCTTTTTAATTTTGATAAAACGATCCCAAACACCTCAAGAACAGATTAGCTGAGTTTATGTTGGTTTCCAGTACAGCTGTGAGAAACTTCAGTTATTTTAAAACACAATATGTCATTTAAACAGCATATTAATCAGGTTTGTAAGACAGCCTTTTTTCACCACCGTAATATCTCCAAGATCAGGAGCATCCTCTCCCAGGGTGATGCTGAAAAACTAACGGCCAGGTTCCTGGTTATCTAGCAGACCTGATAACTGCTGATGCTCCTCATAGAGCTCTCTGCTCTCAGAGTGCAGGTTTACATGTAGTTCCTAGAATATCTAAAAGTAGGTTTGGAGGACGGTCCTTCTACTATCAGACACCTTTATTATGGAACCAGCTACCAGTTTGGATTCAGAAGGCTGACACCACCTCCATCTTTAAAACTAAACTGAAAACATTTTTGTTTATTAAAGCCTATAGTTAGTCTAAACTATAGTGTGTTAGGTCCAATAGTCACAGCTACAGTTATAGGAATGGCTGAAGACAAGACTAGAGCTGGCTGGTCTGAAACACAGCCTCGTCATAGCTAGGACTCCAGGACTCACTCTGAGGAACTCGGCCTGCAGCAGGCTCTTCAGCACCTGGTTGCTGCGTTTCCTCTGAGCCTTCTCCTCCAGGACGCTCTCCAGGAACACCCGGATCTCCTGGATCTGGGTATTTGCTGGGAGCAAATTGATGGCCTGTAGAAACACAGGACTGTTAAATCTGGGCTTGGTTCAGACTACTGACTCGTTCCTGTGTGAAAGGAACAATCCATGCAGATAAATGTGGAAGGTCTGTAAAGGATTGGTGTACTAACACAATAAAGTCCTGTAGTGGAGGAAGAAACTAAATTGATATCATTAACAGCTTTCATCAGAATGAGGGTTGTCCTGAAGCATCAGTTTACCTTGGTGGTGTTGAGCTTGCTGTGGTGAAGCTCCAGGACCTGCAGGGCTGCCTGGAGGTTGGCCTGGGGCTCAGAAAGCTCCATCTTGATGGGCCCCAGGCAGTGGACGTCAGGAGGTGACAGGTACATGCGCAGTAGAGACAGATACACCTGCAGGGCAGAATCAGCCGTGTTAACAGTGGTTCAAATCTTGACCTCTGAGATGGATTAAAAGGCGCTTGTCAGAGGAAAAAAACTTGTGAAATTTAGACAGATAGCTACTCACATCTTTATTTCCTTCAATTAGACTGTTATAATAGCGATGACAGTATCTGGAAAGAGAGAACGGAGAAGAACATGAGACGACTCAAAAGATCTGGTCACTTCCACAACGCTGAACAGAAGCAACACGTTCCCAGGCTCGTGTGCAGAAGTACTCACTCTTCAGCCATGCGCGTGTCTTTGAGGATGTGCACGTAGATGAAGAGCGCCTGCTCGTGTTTACCCATTCGACCCAGAAGCAAAGCTCGTTCCTCCAGCAAGCCTTGGAGATGGAAACCAAGGTCAAAGATGCCGAGCTAGACTCACTATGGAGCTTTGGAAAAAAAGCCTTTCCTCTTTAAATGAGAACATATGTACGGCTATAATTAGGGGTGCACGATAACTATCGGGCTGATAACAGGAAATTACTGGATAAAAATAAATATCTGTTCATTTAAAAAGTCAAAACTGTTTTTGGTTTTGTTCATAGTATTGATGTAATGATCTTAGGTATATGTGTGTGTTATCGGTTATCGGTATCGGCCTTGAGGAGATGAAAGTTATCGATTATTAGAGATGCGCGGATGACGTATATTTTAACCCGCAACTGCTTCTTAAAATCTCTATCCGCCCGCTATCCATTTGCAGGAACGTTTTTTCACCAATTTTCAAAACCGAACCGACCCGCCATCCTTTTTAATAACATGTAAAATATTTTTTCTTATTATTATTATTTGAGTGCTTCAACCGCAACCCGCCCGAATTTAAATCAAGTATTATTTTTTGACGAGTCATCCACCCGATATGCGGATTATCCGCTCCGCCCGCGGGTGCGCGGTTCAACCACGCATCTCTATCGGTTATCTGTATCGGTTTTAAAAAACAGTTATTGTGCATCCCTAGGTATAATATTTAATATTTCTCTGAGTTATGAAATGGTATCAAAAGAAACAATTTCCTTTGCAACAAACAGAATAAATGATGCAGATATGAGAAACAGAACTTTGAAAGCACCACTGATCTTTTCTTTTCCGGTCATGTGAACATCGTCACTGACGGGGGGGTAACGGATTATAGGGGCCCATGATTGAGGGGGGCCCAGAGAGGCCCCTAATGATGATCAAAAATAGCATCGCAACTTTTTTCATGGGGCCCAAAATCCCCCTAAAAAACACAATTTCTGCAACATCCTTTTGAGGATTTTGACTCCACACTCTTCCTGACAATCCTCACTTGTACTTCCAGCACATGAGTGACAGCAGGTGGGAAGAACACCTGGACCAAACCGTGGATTTCCCAAAATATCTCCATCGTTTACGTGTGAAAACAGTTTGACTGGAGGCCGAGTTCCTACCATCGAAGGGGAAGTCGCTGATGAGTCTGGCGGGTTCGTAGCTGCTGGAAATATCCAGAAAAGAGAGCAGCTTATTCCTGAACTCTCCCAGTTCGCCCTTCTCCTGGCCTGCAGGGACGGCAGCAACCCCTGCAGCAACAACAGGATTTTTGATTAGCGGCGTTAACGCATGAACGACTGGTCCACGAACAGAGAGAACAGATTTCCAGCACCATGTTTCCGAGCTCACACCTTCTGGCAGCGAGTTGAGGTACTGCTTCATGAGGCCTTGGACCCGCCCCAGGTAGAGCTGGATGAGCACATTGTGAAACTCTGGGCCCTTGTCGTCCCATATGTAAATGATGTGCTCCAAATACGGGATGGCGAGCTCCTCGAAGCCTTCCTTCAGGAACTGCAGCACCTTGTCTCTGGGCAGCATCTCCACCTCCGTCAGGTCTTCAGTAAAGATCTGATGCAAGGAAGAGAAGTTTATATACCAACAACGGGACCGGAGGTCCACTCTCTGATCCAAACACTGGAGCTTATGACTTTAAACTTTTATGAAGACCTAGATCCACTTAAAAAAAAAACTAAACCTAAAGAGAGACTTCTTTTACAGAAAGACTAGGAGTGAGTATTGGCAAGGACCTCACAATACGATATTATCGTGATATATTGCGATATTCTACCCAGTTTATATAAAAATTTAAAGTAGAGATGAAAAATCAAGTTCCTGTATATGTTCATCAGATGATATTGATCATTCAGAGGACAAATTGAGTCAAAACCATTTGGTTCAAAACAACCTACTTAATATTTGTTATTAGTGCTTTTGCACATTTAAGCGAATGAATGAATTTTCATTAAAAAATCAATATTAGGAGCTGAAAAATCAATATTATATCGGGCGGCTGAAAATCGCGATATATTGCCAAATCAATTTTTTTCACAACCCTAAGAAAGACATGCAGGGATTAACTCTGTGCCCACCTTCAAGCCATCCTCTGGACACGTCTTCAGCACCCATGGAGAAAACTCAAAGATGATGCCAAGATTTTCCACTCCTGCGTGGGGGGGGGGGGGGGGGGGGGGTGTCACACGTGTCAGATCATTTAACTTTGCCAAGACAGAATTAAAAGGGGTAAAAGTTAAGACATGATAAATCATATATAGAGAAAAGGTTCATGTCAAAAAGCTAGAGCGTAATAACAGTATGACTCTTTTTTTCCCAGGGTCCATTGCTGTCCTGCCAAAGGAGGCTGCTACTGGGGTGTGTCCATATTTTGGGGGAGGGGCTTTAAATTGGTGAAAAGTGTCACAACAACATAATCCAGGATGCATTTCTCTCAGCAGAACATGGCGGTGAAGCAAAGCTTTAACGCTTCACTTGTCAGTAGTTTTAATGTTGAGACTTTAACCTTTTTTTTTTTTTTTTTTAATTAAACGAGCCGGAAAAGGAGAGCGGACTGTGCAGGGAATCAAATTTCAGCACACTACAAAACATTCTCCAGATTTGCAACTTTTATACTCAGGCACACTTTTATCTTCATTCACTGAGCCCAAAAGCACAGTTTGTCCTTAACAAGAATCTGAGCAGAGTTGGTGAACAAATGATCCAGTTCAACATATGGATCCATGCTGTTATCAGCCAGTCTGATTCAGTTCCTTTAAGGCTCATTTTCTCTTCTTTTTTCCATGTGCATCTCTCCTCTCGCTCCATCAGACCAAACTGAACAAAATCTAAAAAGACAACAGCTGCAGAAGGAAACCAGAAGAGTCTGTCACACAAGCTGGTGCTCCCATCCCAGCATGCACTGCAGCACAATGGACCTTAACACTCAGTAAAAAGACATCGGATTCTCAAGACGACACAGGGAGTCTAATAGCACCAGTAAAAGGAGGGAAACTACAGAGTAAACAGTAAAAATGTGGCCACTAACAAACACACCAACCCTGCAAACAATCAGGACCAAGGTTTTCTCAGAGGCTCTCCCTCAGCCAAACCACTGAAAAGTTATCGAGCAGATAAAACAACTTCAACCATATTTCATCAACACTGGTGCAGGATGGCTGCTGGTCCTTACCCAGTCTCTGGAGGTACTGGACTGTTCGCTCATGGCCCTTCAGTGGAGAGTTGGCCTTGGTGGACTGATCCAGCAGCACCTGCAGAGCTGACAGAGAGAAGAGGGTGAACAGAGGACATCCAGTTGGAATTAACGTCTACAGGTTTGACCGAGATGCAGCTGCAGGAACACATCTGGGACGACTACAGAGACAGAAAATGCAAACAGGGCATGAAGACTAACAGAAGGAGTGACTGCGGTGCATCTAAATAGAGATGCAGTGGTCCTGAACATCTCTGCAGCCACATACTGAACTGTTGGTTCTGCCCATCCAAGTCTCTGGTCTAGATAGTTCTGTTACCCATCAATGCTGCGTGTGATGTCAGTTGTTATCAGGAAATAACCCATTCATGATCATCTCTGGAGATTTCAACCATCTCTCTCTCTCTGTTACACTGCCAGATGTTCAACACTTTAAATAATTGCATTCATATTTTTACTTATTCTTCTATAATTTATTCTCCGTTTTGCAGCCGAAATTGAAAATGTGTTGTGGATTCGTTAAATGTTGTAAAATTCAATTCATTCTCGGTGTGTATACATTGGGTATAAATTTTGTTTATTTTTCTTTTTGGGGGGAATATGTCCATTTAATATTTAGATTTATGTACAAGAGGTTCTATATGTTTCTAAATTATGGTTATGCACATGTGTCAGTGTATATTGATTTATGCTAGTGCTGGGCAATTTGACGATACATATCGTGGGGACGATAGAAAAGTGTGTATCGTGCCATTTCTCTTCTATTGTTTCTATCGTTTCTAACCTAATTTGATCAATTATTACAGCAAATATGTCATTAAATAACCTGTAACGATAAATTTGATAGAAACATATCTACTTCTTCAAAGTAGCCTTTTATGTTTGCACTTTTATTCATGGTTAATGCCTTAAACAGAGTTCTCTTCAACCCTGATGTTTACTTTAGACACTTTATATTGGTTTGCAAACTTTGCACTACAAGGTTACAGATTTCAGAAAGTTGAAAAATAATTTGTGTTTATTTTTTATAGCTGAACTTCAGTGCAAAAATGTGTTTTTCCTTTCAGAAACTGTTGTGCACTTTAAAAAAATGTGAAAGCTACTGTACCTCTGTATCTACCTGTTTTTGCTGCACTAAAATGTATGTTTGTGACAGTTCAGCTAAATGTCCTTTCAAAATAAAGTTGAAAAGAAAGCAATGAAATTGTCAAACTTTTCAGAGAATAACTAAAAACATACTTTATTATGGTATATCGTGATATATATCATTATCATGATATAAAATAGTCCATATCGCCCAGCACTAATTTATGCATTATTATATATTTTATAAATATACAGTGATCAAGTTACGCTGTTTTTGTTATATATTTCTGAAAAATCCGCGAATAATGTAATAAAAAAAATCAAGAGAAAATCGCAGAAACATCACAGGATGTTGTACACATTCTCTCACAGAGAAGAAATGTTGTGAGCCAGCCTGGCCCCTTTAAGAAGGTAGCCTTATGGGTAACGGTGTGGCCTTATGGGTAATGTAGTGTGTGCATCGTGGGACGGCAGAACGAAAACGGGGTTAGATGAAAAGTGTAGTGAGCATCAACAGCAGCCCAGCGTGTATAGATTTACATTCTCTGTTAACCGACAGGAGCCCAACAATACAACCTGTGTGATGTTACAAGTTCCTGCAGTGCCAGAATAAAGTGCTATTCCATGCAGAGAAAACTGGACAGTTTCTTTTGTTGTTGTTAGCGTATTAGTCGCTAATTACAAGCCAAAAATGACACAATAGCAGCGGTTTGTTTACTACGGTTCAGAGACCAGAGACTGTGAAGGTAACAGAAAGACCACAGTTGAGCCTTTGTCTTGTTTCGCTGCAGTGCCTTGCTACTTTTTTGCGGTTTTTAAACATTTTTTAAACACATTATTTAGGCTCAGAGAGCTCCTGCTCCAGTTTGCACGGGTGGGGGGGCTGGTCCCCATTAACCGCGAAAAATAAGGGATCACTGTATTATATTTATTTTCAGATACATAGATTCATGATAGTGTTAAAATTGTCTATGCTTTAAAAGATTGTTTTGACATGTCTGGAATGAATCAATAAAATGAAAATGAAATGAAATGAATTCTTCAACATCAAGTCTTTCTTTGACGAGGAATGCAAACAACAACGTGCACAACAGACAACTTACTTGGATGTAATTTTAAATGCACAAGTCATCTGACTTCAAAAGAGATGACCTTTGATTAAAAGTGAGCCAAATAAAGGCCTCTCCTTGTTTGTTCAAATTTAGTCCAAATACACAGGAAATCATTTGGATCAATCGTCTATTTCTGGCATCTCACTTTCTTATGTTTGCAGAAAAGAAATCACTTCAGAGGATATGACTTGAAAGGAATACAGTGATCCCTTGCCACTTCCCGGTTTAGGCGCCGGTCCCTGTTAACCGCGAAAAATAAGGGATCACTGTAGTGGGCAGAGGGATGTCACAGTTTCTGCAGAAAAACCTTCCAGCCGAGGACTGATGATGCCTAAGCCTATCCAGAGATGTTCACCTACAGGCCGATTCCTACCTTTCTGGTGCAGCCCCTTCTTTTCGTAGAGAATAATCAGCTCGCTGTACTTGTGTGCCTTCTTCAGGACGTACTCGCTCTCCTCGATGTGGCAGTGGTTGTTCTCCAGGCGAAGGAGGGGCGAGACGAGAGCCACGTTGGTCTGAATGAGGGGAGGAGGAGGAGAAGCAGACACTTTAAGGCACGAGTCCATGCAGCCACTAACGGGTCAGACGGTGTTTCATCCACAACACACAAATGCATAACGCCGTTGCTCATTCACGTATGACCTCATGCAGACTATTCAACTACCTTTGCAGCCACTCTAGCATCACTCCTCTGGTATGATAAGTTGATTATACAGAAATGTTAATGCCTGGTGTCATTTTCCTGGATAACCACACCAGCATGAACCAGTTCATTTCAAGCAGGACGGAGTAACAGAAACTTCCTCTGGCTGCTCCAAAACGTGATCTCACTACTCAGTCCTATGCAGGTTATTATTTATCCTTACAGCTGACGAGACTGGAAGATTCAAAGTCTGTTCAGTGAATTAGCACCATCACACCATCATATCCTGTCAAACAGACTTTGGTACTTCAGTCTAAATCTCCACGAGCTGCTTCACACAGGAAACATGTGAAATACAGTTGGCTGCCTGATGTTACTGAAAGTGTATCTGAGTGTTAAAAACCACCAGTTTATGAAGCTGTTTTCTTCTACATGGACGGTGGAGGCCTGCAAACATGCGAGACGTTTCATTTACGTTTACAACTGACTTAGGGCCTGATTTACTAAAGGTTTGCGTGCGTAAAAACGTGTGCAAACTTGACATCACCCGCAAACCAATGCGCAAGCTGATTTACTAACAGCGTGCAAAGAGGACTGCGCCTCTCAAATCAGCAAAATAGCACACGCTGTTCATTTAGCACTTTTGCCCTGATGAATAATCAATATGGGGCGTACCCGCCAGAAAGCGCTAAATACTGGGAGGGGAAAATGCAAATAGGTTCATTTACCACACGCAATGAGATTTACCAACCCTGAAAGTAATTGCGGGGATTGTGATTGCGTCTGTATTTAGTACGTTCGAAAGGAAGGTGCTAATCTGCCCAGCATTACGCACCGATGGCTGCTGTTATTGTGGCAAGGAGGCGACATCGCCAAAATCAAAGAATACGCAGAGAGAGTCTTTCGGACTCGTGTAAATTTGTTTGCACATGCAAAAGGAGAAATATTTTATTTGAATGTTAAATCGAGTATTATTCAGCAAAAGGTTGCCACAGGAGGCACCAGGGTTTCCGTTGTCTGGTAATTGCTGGACTTTGTCTGGTAAAATATGCGGAAGTTCGGGATTTTATAATCTCTCCGGTCAAAATGTCCGGTGAAAATACTCCTCCCAAGCACAATTTCAGTTGTAATAAAATGGGTTATTTCCACATCATTTTATGAAAAACGCCTCGGGATTCTCCCAGAGGAGCTGGTGGAAGCGGCCGGGGGATCTGGACCTCTGAAGCTGCTGCCCCAGCGACCCGACTTCGGGTCCATCCATCCATCCATTAGCGGAAGCTAATGGATGGATGGATGGATGGATGGATGGATGGATTTTATGAAAAAACATATACTTTTTTTACGAATGAGTAGTGTGTGAGGACGAGTCGGCTCCAGCCACAGCTCCACTCATTGATGCCACAGCTGCGCGCAGAGACGCATCTCCGTAATGACAGCGCTCCGCGGTTATGGAGGCTTGAACTTCTCAACGGCCACTTAACCACCCGTCTTGTTTGCCGAAGTTTTATTAAAGGCCACTTTTTCTTTAGTTCTTCGCCTTATATCTTGCCACCTTCTTTTAACCTCATCTGCCGTTCTTTTTGTCTTACCAACTGCATTTATTCTATCGCAAATTTTCTCCCATATTGCGTTTCTTTTGGTAATGTTTACATTTCTTTGCTGTAGTTCATGAATGTGTTATTTGCCTCTTCCACTAATATCTCTAACTCCAACTCGTCAAATTTCATTTTGCGCTTGCGTCTATCCTGCTTTCCATCCAGACTCTCCATGGCGCAAACCGTAAGACACGCAACACCTCATTTAAATACTGCGGTTTGCACCCGTTATCAATTGCGCGAGCATTCTTAGTTGATCACCCGCAAAACACACAACAACAGCACGCGCAAACTTTTTCAGTGCACACGCAATTTAGTACTCTTTATTTAGGATCTTAGTAAATCAGGCCCTTAGTGCGTTTACATGGGAAGTTTAAGTCCTCTTTAAATAAAAATTAAAATTAAATCCGATTTTAAATTATTAAAAATTACCATGTAAACACTTAATTCTGAATGAAAATGTCCATTCCGAATTAAACTTAATTCCGAAGTAAGTGGCTGGTTTATTCTGATTTTAAATCCGAATAGAATAAGTCCGCGGTCATGTATACACTCATTCTGCTTTAAATTAATTCCGGTCTTTCTGCGCATGCTCGTTTCCTTGCCCGTCTGTCACAATGACGCTTATATTCCGCGCTGGGCTTGTTTTCGAAAGAAAATCATCGACATGATGTTGTCGTGCTGCTGCTTCAAAAATAAAATCAAAACAAATCCAAAAAGAATGCTAATAATGTAGTCCTCCATGTTGTTGCTAATCGAGTAAGTTTGTTTTCTTCCGGTAGACCTAAATACGTAAAGACCCCCGCCCCCCTATCCAATCAGAACCCTTCCCAACCCCCAGACCTTCAGTGGAATCGGATAAAGCCAATCAAACGTGTTTTCCATGTAAACCTCAGTTCGGAATTACTATTTCCGTGTAAACTCGAAGGAAAATAGTTTCATTCTGAATTACTTAATTCGGAATAATTAATTCCGAATTAAAAAACATCATGTAACCGTGGCCACTGTGAATCAAGAAGCCTGTAATTAAAATATTAGCTTAAAAGTCACGTGACCATCCACTCATGCACAGAGAAAAATACAAGAACATACAAAAACCAACTGTGCATTTTTTTTTTTTTGTTGAATTTCCCTTCTGGGATTAATAAAGTATTTTTCATTTCATTTCATTTTTCCAATCATGTCTAGCTGAGCAATTTTATCGATTCTGCGATATATATCGATATTTTATTTCCCCAGAGAGTATTGATTTTTCAGCCGCGGGTATCGATATTCTAAGCCTTCTTTCAAAATCCCCGTGTCCCACCTTTAAAAGCTTGCAAGCTACAATTTGCACTGTTTAAATAAATGAAACTATTCTTCTCAACAAGTCTTTTATTCATTTTGTCCAGCATTTGCAAGCTGCCTGTCAGCCATATAATGTGGAATTGATGCTTTCAGTTCAATTAATTCAAACAAAGTCATTGGAACACTCACAAGATGTCACCAAAATCACTTTGTCCCTTTAAAAATTTTTGGAAAATGATGTAAATGTATTGTAAGATGAATATCGATATATATATCGTATCGTGAGCCGAATATCATGTATCGTATCGCGAGATTAGTATATCGCTACAGCCCTACCGGTCAGTGTTCACAAGAAATCCTGTTCATGTTGTCAAATACACAGAATCAAAGCATGAGGAATAAGATTACTGTGGACTTACATGCAGGTAGCATTTGAGCAAGGTGGTGTCAATGATCTGCAGGAGTTTCTTACGACTTTTGATCGTGGGCGTGCCCTCCATGAGCGGAGAGGTTGTCGAAGGGTCGGAGTCATTCAGCTGTTTGACAAGGTGGCTGCGTTTCTGTGACGTAGCAG
The DNA here is from genome assembly GCA_018398805.1 of Hirundichthys speculiger. NCBI lineage: Eukaryota > Metazoa > Chordata > Actinopteri > Beloniformes > Exocoetidae > Hirundichthys > Hirundichthys speculiger. The sequence continues at coordinate 1,012,946 of JAGFBZ010000083.1, read as the reverse complement.
AAAGCTCCAGTTCAGTCTCGTCCTTACTTCAATTTACAACATCACCTTTTCATAACTGCAGAACGTTTCAGCTTTTATTAGCTCATACAGAGACAAACTTGTTCCACATGCATGTTTTTTTTTCTTCCGTGTTATGAAAATGCCACACCTGTGTAAGGTAATCGATAAGAGCCAGGTGAGCCCTCTCCAGCTCGGCCCCAGACAGCGTGGGGAGAGGGTTGGGGTAGTGCAGCTGCTTGCGGTAGTCTGAAGGAAGCAAGTCTGGGTACAGTCCAATCACATGCGTGGGATCTGAAAAGAACAGACGAGGAAATCTGCTGAATGAAAGCATGTCCAGAATACGTGCAGTTTGCCTCCTGTACATCCCTTCTCGCTTGAGGATTCACTGGCATCAGCTCTGGCCCACCTGTGACCCTGATGGAGGGATTGGTTGATGGCTTTAAGGACAGTTTACAATAAAAACACAACTATAGTTAGATGTGCTGCATCCACTGAATGTGACTTTCCAGCTTTTTTTCAGCAAAGCTACACACAGATGAGAGCATTAGTGTGCTGATACACTCCCCTATATTGATATATGATGATGCAACTCATGATGGCGGCAGCAAAAATGAACTCAGAAGTAGGGATGCACGATAACTGTTTTTTAAAACCGATAAAACACACATATACACAAGATCATTACACCAATACTATGAACAAGACCAAAATTAGTTTGAACTCTTTAAATGAACAGATATTTATTTTTTTCCATTGAAAAAAACATTTTCGTAAAGCTATCAAACAAACCTATTTGATATCTCACATCAACTTAAATAAGGTTCATTACTGACTGATATAAAAAATAAAGGCTCCTTGAACTGATGGAAATACATGCATCAGAATTACAAACTGAAAAGGATTTACATTTAAAAGGATTCTGACTTGTGGTTCCATTTAAATTAATACCTTTAATTAAAGTAAATGAGGTTCAGTAGTTTTTTTTTATTTTTTTTTTTAATCTCATGGAAGCTTTAGATGAGAGAGATGAGGGAGAGGAGAGGGGAGACTGCTGCTAGCTTGCGCACGTTAGCATTAGCTCGCCACACTTCGCGGTTAATGGGTTAATGGCTGTGACCCCCCCCCCCGCGAATGGTGAAAACCGCGATGTGAATGTACATGTATATGTACATACAGTATACATGTACGTGCGAACGCAAAATCTACAGAGGTACACTCACTTTGACGATCTCTCCTCTGTGCGTAGATGACGAGAGCAAGAGATGGGAGATGCGCGGACGCGTGTCAACCAGCGCACAGACAACCGACGACACAGAAATGCCCGTCATAGCAGCCAATCACAGGCCTCGATATTCGTTCATGGGGCCTCCCGTGTCGGCTCTTGTTGTTTCCCGAGACTCGTTCTTGATGTGATGGGTTTCGCTTCAGCCTCGCGCTATTCATTAGAATTTTTTTTTCTAATATTTTTTTTCTATGAATATTTTTGAAACTTCCGCGATGTGCTGAGACCGCGAACTGTGGGGGATTACTGTATGTTATCGGGGCTATTTGTCATGATATCGGACTTATCGGAATGACGTCATAATTTCCTGTTATTGGCCTGATAGTTATCATGCACCCCTACTCAGAAGTCTACAGGGACATTTTGTCTGCCAATTTAAAGAAAGATTCAACCAAACAGAGATCCTTCATCGAAGAGCAAGATAATCAGCCAAAACATACAAAGGAGTCCACGGAGGGCAGGAAGTGGAAGGTTTTAGATGTGCAGTCCACTTCCAGACTTGGACCAGACAGAGCATTTTACCTGCTAAAGAGGACTCTGAAGGGAGTAACCCCCCAAACCAAACAACAAATGTTTGGTGATCATTGGGTCACAGGTTTGATGCAGTTATTGAAGCAAAGCAACTCAGTATTAACTCTTTAATCTATCAAAAGTCTGTTCCAATACTTTTGCTCACAAGAAACATGGATGGGTTCAAATGAAAGGTGGCATCTTCTATGCTGTAAGAACCTGCAAAGCTGCACATGCAGGTGTGCCGCCACAACCGAGGACACACAAAGCTGCACATGCAGGGGCGCCGCCGCCACCGAGGACGCGCAAAGCTGCACATGCAGGCGCGCCGCCACCACAGAGGACACGCGCCACTACCCTGGACAGGTCATCAGTGAAATGACAACAAAAGGAAAAAAAAACATATATTTTACAGAGTTAACAAATGAATGTTTTTGTATTTTACATGGACAAGAATTTAAACATTAGTGTTCTGAATTTCTCCCAAGCAGCCGCTGGGACGGACAGAAGCCCCACCTGTGCCAAGTTTGGCAAACACCTGCATGGAGTCATCAAACCTCTTCTGGCAAAACAGGTTGAAGGCGTAGAGATTCTGGATGTGATGTATCTGCTGCTTCTTATCACCGTCTGAATCATCCTTCATCTTCTGGCAGGAAAAAAGGAAAGCAAAAAAGAAGGAAAGAAAAAAGGGGGAAAAAAACAGTTGTCATAGAACAGTAAAACATCTGGTGTGTCCACTGGAACGCTGGTACCATGAACGGCTGTTTTTGATTCCCTGAAACCCCATCTAGACTGAAGTACGAGGCTGGGAGCATTTTACTGCTTCAGGCCCTCGCCTAAGCTAAGTGACTTCACTCTGAATATCCCGTCATCTGAGCTTAAGTGGCTGTTTGTGCTGCTCACCGCCAGCTGAAGAGCCAGCTCAAACTGCTTGTCCTGCAGAAGCTGACGGATCTGGCTGGCTATCGACACAGGCACCAGACGCCACACGAAGTGGTTGCTGGCAACATACACAATGTTTTGCCTGCGTAAGACAAGAGAGAGGAAGATGAACACGAACACAGTGAAGGTCTTTTTCCTTTTGAGACAGAACAGACTCCATCAGCACCGTCATCACTAGAAACAGAAACCAGGAGAAATACAGTGGAGGAAATAAGTATTTGATCCCCCGCTGATTTTGGCAGTTGTCATACTAAGAAATAAATGAACAGTCTCAGACTTCTATGGCAGCTTTATTTTAACAGTTATAGAAAGAATATTGAAAAAATATTTGAGAAAATTACATGAAATGAAAAGTAAAAATTAATTTGCAAGTCATTGAGGGAAATAAGTATTTGATCTCTTAGCAAAACATGATCTAATACTTGGTGGCAAAACCCTTGTTGGCAAGCACAGCTGTCAGACGTTTCTTGTAGTTGCTTACAAGGTTTGCACACATCAGGAGTAATTTACTCCACTCCTCTCTGCAGATCATCTCCAAATCCTGAAGGTTTTGAGGCTTGTGCTTGGAAACTCTCAGCTTCAGCTCTCCATAGATGTTTAATAGGATTAAGGTCAGGAGACTGGCTAGGCCATTCCATGACCTTGATGTGGTTCTTATGGAGCCACTCCTTTGTTTCCTTGGCTGTATGTTTTAGGTCGTTGTCATGCTGGAAGACCCATCCACGACCCATTTACAATGTCCTTGTGGAGGCAAGGAGGTTGTCACCCAAGAGTTCATCTTCCCATCGATGCGGTGAAGTCGACCTGTTCTCTTAGAAGAGAAACACCCCCAAAGCATAAGGCTTCCACTGCCATGCTTGACAGTAGCGATGGTGTTTTTGTGGTCATATTCAGCATTTCTCTTCCTCCAAACACGTTGAGTTGAGTTGAGGCCAAAGAGCTCAATTTTGGTCTCATCTGACCACAGCACCTTCTCTCAGTCTCTTTCTGAGTCATTAATATGTTCGTTGGCAAACCTGAGTCGGGCCTGGACGTGAGCCTTCTTGAGCAGAGGGACCTTGGACCTCTGCAGGATTTTAAACCATTACGTTTAAAATTACGTTAAGGTTATTTGTAACAACTGCCAAGTTGAAGTCCTCGTTAAAAGTTTCTGCTGTTACCTCAGAAATTACCTGTTTTAATGTTCTGATTGTGCTGAGCCACAATCATTTTGTTGGATTTTGTTTGTAGACTTTTTTTTTTTTTTTTTCTATAAAAACAGGATGACATTAATGCCCTGGAAGTGGCAATAAGCTTTATTTTATTTTACATTTTTTAAGATGAGATTTACACTAAATATGTGTTACTGACAAGTGCTGATGTTAAAAGTGTTAAAACAACAAATGTTATGACACTTTAGTTCATATGGCAGCAGAACATTTATTATTCATTCAGAATTCATTATTTGATTTTGTGTATACAATCCGATTAATCGTGATTAATCAGGGAAATCATACGATTAATCGTGATTAAAAATTTTAATCGTTGCCCAGCCCTAGTTCTTACTGCTTTATAGAGCAAAATAATAGATTTTTAGAGTCGATTTACTCAGACTTAACAGTTAATAATTGTCTTGTTAATCTGATCATTTATGAAATCACTTCCAAATGAGAGATCAAATTAAATTAAACTGGATTCTACCGTTTGGTTGTCTGACTTGAGCTTGATACAAAAAGCTTAACCGAAAGGTTCAACAAATCACGACTGACTTCTCCTTCGAGGTAAACAGCTGATGTTCTTCTGTGTTTGTTGCCAATTATCTTAATAAATAAAGGAAACAAGAATGACAAGTTGTTCTTTTTTTTATCTGAGAAATGTCAACTAAATAGTGCCATTAGACACAAAAGTGATTAACCTAGATGTCTTCAATGCTCATATTTAACAACAAAAATGAAAATTACCAAAAAAAGCTCCAGTCAAATCATCGCCTGCTGCCAGTCATCCTAAAATCACGCACAGATCGACATTAAGTTAACTGCCACCAGAACATCAGAGGACTGTCTGGCTCACCCTGCAGACGTGATGAAGCGTGGTCTCTGCAGCTCCACACTCTGCACCAGCAGCCTGGGCTCAAAGGTTCGTATCTCCACGTATCGAGGGAGAACTGCGATGATGTAGGGAGGCTGGTGCTCTGTGAACGTAAGAGACGAGAGTAACAGGAAGGCATTAAATTCCAGCTAAGTCTTCTGTAACTCTCCAACAATGTTAGGGATGCAAGATAACTGTTTTTTAACACCGATAACTGATAACTTTCAGCTCCTAAAGGCCGATACCGATAACACACACATATACCTAAGATCATTACATCAATACTGTGAACAAAATCAAAAATAGTTTGGACTCTTTAAATGAACAGATATTTATTTTTTCCATTGAAACACTACTGACAATCCTCTCAAACATTTTTGTAAAGCTATCAAACAAACCTATTTGATATCTCACATCAACTTAAATAAGGCTCATTACTGACTGATATAAAAAATAAAGACTCCTTGAACTGATGGAAATACATGCATCAGAATTACTAACTGAAAAAGATTAACATTTAAAGGTTTTTGGCTTGTGGCTCCATTTAAATCAATACCTTTAAAGTAAATGAGGTTCAGTAGTTTTTTTTTTTTTTTTTTTAATCTCATGGAAGGAGAGGGGAGGGGAGGGGAGACTTGCTGCTGGATTGCTCACGTTAGCGTGAGCTCACGTTAGCGCTATTTTAAAACAAAAAGTGTATCATGTGTATCATGTATTTATGTGTATCATGTCGGAAAATACTGCAAATATCAGTTAAAGTCAGCAACTACCAAAATTATGACAGAGTTAACAAGTTGTTTTCTGGCATGAGGGGGTATTCTTGATTTTCCTTATTGAGAAATAGTTTTTCTGATTATGCCGACGTCACTTGAACATAACATTCACTGCCGGTCATTCAAGGCTCAGAGGGAGCGAGGCACTGCTGTGTTGACAAAAATATATACAGTGGAGGAAATAAGTATTTGATCCCCCGCTGATTTTGGCAGTTGTCATACTAAGAAAAAAAATGAACAGTCTCAGATTTTTATGGGAGCTTTATTTTAAGTTATAGAAAGAATATTGAAAAAAAAAATTGAGAAAATTACATGAAATGAAAAATAAAAATTAATTTGTAAGTCATTGAGGGAAATAAGTATTTGATCTATTTGATAAATAGGTTGTTTTGAAGCAAATAGTTTTGACTCAATTTGTCCTCTGAATGATCAATATCATCTGATGAACGTATACAGCAACTTGATTTTTCATCTCTAATTTTAATTTTGATATTAACTGGGTAGGAATATTGCAATATATTGTGATATTATCGTATCGTGACCCAAGTATGATGCTCACCCCTAGACATGACACTCAGTTTTAAGGACGAAACTGTTTTAATTGAGGGTAAAAATCTTTGAGTGACAAGGCAGGAAATATAGACTGAGACACGTTTAGACGTGGGACAGATGATGCCCTGCAGATAAAACCAGGGCTGTGTCCTTTGGTCAAGCAGTCAGGACAGTCGGGTATAAATATTCCAAAATGAGCAGGTCTCATTCTCAAATAAAGCCACTTTGATGACTGGATCAGCAAAAGTAAACTGAAACCACAGCTTGGAGGCTTCATTTCCTCCTCAGTGTTCACTTCTGCACTCCAGTTGAAACAGGGAGAGAACGCATGTCCATCACTTCTGCCACAAACCAAAGCAAAGGTAAAAGAGGATCATCCTCAACAACTGGAATACATCTGTATACATCAATATGGCAGCTCAAAGACAGAAGGAAGGATTATTCATCCATCTATTAATGGATGAATCTTGCGATACCTGTATATGTCACTTGACTGGACAGCTCAGACCCCCAGACATCCACAGACATTCATTTCCCCACCAAGGTGGTGAAAAATCCAGTGCCCTAATTATATCACTTATAATGAGGTTGCAGCATCAGAGACAATCATCAGAAAAATCAATCTGGAACCACAGCTGCTGACAGTTCTGTCAGCCTCTGAAAACCTGAACCTAAAAGAGGGATCAGTGCCAGCTGTCTGTGGAGGATCTGCAGTCCAGGGCATCGTCAGTATTTCACAATAACATTTCCAGTATTTTCTCCAGACGTCAGCTCAGGAGGTGGGGACTACGTTCTCTCACTGTAATGAAATAGCTCTAAGGTTATGTTATAGAGCATAATTTGTGTCTAAAATACACTTTCACAGCAGCTTGAAGCTGTCGGATCTGTCTGGGGTGGTGTTAGAGCAAGTCATGACTGAAATGGGAACTGTTGTACCGTTACCTCTGTATTACTCTGCCTAAAGACCATTAAACACTTCATTAAGAGCTCATTAAATTTTATCATGATATGTTATAATATTATACAGGGATGCACGATAACTGTTTTTTTTTAAACCGACACAATAACTTTCAGCTCCTAAAGGCCGATACCGATAACCTATAACACACACATATACCTAAGATCATTACATCAATACTATAAACAAAATCAAAAATAGTTTGGACTCTTTAAATGAACAGATATTAATTTTTTCAAACGAAAAATTATTGGCAACTAGGAGTGTGAATAAAAATCGATTTGGCAATATATCGTGATTTTCGGCCGCCCAATATAATATTGATTTTCATGCTCCTAATATCAATTTTTTTATTTGTTACTAATGGTTACTTAAATGTGCAAAAACACTAATAATAAACAATAAATAGGTTGTTTCGAAGCAAATAGTTTTGACTCAATTTGTCCTCTGAATGATCAATATCATCTGATGAACATATACAGCAACTTGATTTTTCATCTCTACTTTTAATTTTGATATCAACTGGGTAGAATATCGCAATATATTGTGATATTATCGTATCGTGACCCAAGCATCATGATACATATCGTATTGCGAGGTCCTTGTCAATACTCGCCCCTATTGGCAACCCTAACAAACATTTTCGTAAAGCTATCAAACCTATTTGATATCTCACATCAACTTTAATTATTGGGCCGATAATTATCGTGCACCCCTAATATTATGGTTTTTTTTTTACTTTATTTTGCAGTTTTTTAGTTTTTCATTTACAAACATTCAGCCAGTCAAAATGAACATGCAAAAAAAATAAATGGGTATGCCCCCCATCCCCACCTCCCACCCCCCACCCCAAGGCTCTAAGACAAGGATGAAATGTTGGTGCCTTGATTGCATTCAATTCACTTAATTGATCCTCAAAGGGTAAGTTAGTTGTCTAACAACTCATCTACCTTTTATTACAGTAATTTAATGCCCAACGGCTGTGGACACAAAAGATCTTTTGACTTTCTGACCTGCAGCGTAATTCCATATGGACCCAATCCGGGCCTTGCTTATTCTGATATGTGTGAATCCAGTATGTTAGTTTAACTATGTTAGCGGCCCAATAATACCAGAAAAAATTACGGAGTCTTTTTTTCAATCTTTTTTTCATCCGAGGAATAGAGTTGTTCTATATAAATGTAGAGATCATTCTATCTAGTTGTTTAAATGTTTTTAAAGAAATAAAAATAGGGATCATCTGAAACACGTATAAAAGTCTAGGTAGAACTGTCATTTTAACTATGTTAATGCGACCTGCCAGTGAGGTTGGTAATTTTGACCATTTCTCAAAATCTTGTTTTGTTCAACCAACTAGTGACTTAAAGTTTTGTTTCTCCAAATTCACCATTTTAAGAGTAACTGTAATTCCAAGATATGTGAACATATTGCGTTCTATTTTAAATGGGAATTCAGAGTAATCCCTGTCTGGGCCGGCTACTGGAAAAAGAAGGCTCTTTGAAAAAATTCAATTTATAGCCCGAAAGGTGTCTAAAATTTTCCAAAATTAGTAACAACTTTGGTATTGATTCTGTCAGGTTGGATAATATATGTTCTTTTTAATGTCAAATATGCAAGATAATGCTCCAAAAATCACGTGAAAGTGACACAGGAAATAAATCGGAGCGTTGAATCAAACAGAGAGGCGGTCTGTGAGTCATTCGGTCGTACCCATGGCAATAGGGATGTCTGTCCAGTTCAGGGCACACTTCTGAGTGCAAACTCCCTCTTCGTTCAGTACCACAGTGAGGTCATCCTGCCCAACGGCCACCTTTCCATCAGCCAGTGGGGCGACTAGAGGCTCCAGCTGTTTTCCAGTGGGGAAGAGTTCCTTGATGGTGCCACGGCCGTCCATCTGGTCGACGGGAGAGATGACGTGAGTGAGCCAACAGAACATCTTAGCTGCACAGACCTCATCTGTGAGGTCAAGCATGAAGATCTTTACACAAAAAATAGAAACACTTTGAAGGAAACGCTGACTTGATGCGTAAAAAACTACTTCTGTCCAGATGCTGCAGCATAAACATCTGGAAGACGTGCAAACGGAGAAGCTAAAAATAAAGAAACTGCATGGCAATAAATGAGACGAACCTGTTATGTAACAGTCTGTTTGATAAATGCACATTACAGCTCTGGTATATTTAACATTCAGGGACATTTTCCAACAGCGTGGAGCTGGATTTTTGGAAAATATAAGGCTATAACACCTGGACATACAAGTAAACTGTAGATATTATGCAGCAATAGATGCAAGCAGTTTCTATCGATGCGTCAGTTCATCTCTTAACGAGTTCTTTTTTTTTATGACAGTGAGAGGTTTGTCTTTCTGCACTGCAGCTTTACAAGAGGTGAGTTTTACGAGCACAGAAGGTTTTAAAAGGGGACATTCAGCAGGATACGTGTAACACATACCCGGATGAGGTAATAGTCCCGCTTGAAACCGACACATATGGAGTTTTCACACCAAGCCATGGACTTTGGAATATCTGGAGCACCGAAGTCCCCCTGAAAGACAAACGGAGACTTGTCACATGACTAAATGGGTGAAAGTACTCAGGTTTTTTTTAAATATTTTTTTCCCAACAGTAAATCACACTGGAGCGAGTCACATTTCAAACATAATTTAATTTTACCTGCAGCTCATGAAACTCTCTGTCCTTCCAGTAATACAGCTGCAGTTTCTTTTTCACTGCCACACACATTCGCAGCCTTTCCTCCCCTGGGCTGGTTTGCTAAATGCAAAAAAAGATCATTTATATAAATATAATTCATGACTTATAATTCATGACTAAATCTGGGAAATTCTATGGGATAACCACAGAATTAACCGCCACTATGGCATACTTTCCATTCAACTCAATTATTCAGTCATATACATTTTTTCTCCATATTCATCCCATTTATTTCATATATTTTCTTTTAACAAGGCAGACATTGGTCCCGTTTCAGCACAGTAAACCTTTGTGAAAACTGAAATTTGAGTTTGGAAAATGCAAATGAAAAGAAAAGCCACAGATTCTTGACTTATTGATTTGCAGACAGCGTGAACCGAGGACATTTCCTGTCTTGTTTCTCGTCCTCTTTTCTTTTCTGATATACATGCCTATTGCATTTCAGGTCCAGGAGATTCCCAGAATATTCTCTGCTCTCGAAAAGCAGCTTGTGGGTGTGAACGGAGGGCTGTGAAAAACTCCCATCCATCACTGACCCAGAATAACGGAGGGTCCTGTAGCTCAATACACGCAAAAAAAATCGATTTGGCAATATATCGCGATTTTCGGCCGCCCAATATAATATGCATTTTCAGCTCCTATCGATTTTTTAGGAAAATTGTTTAATTTTCACATTTAAATTGTTTAAAATTGAAATGTGCAAAAACACTAATAATAAACAATATTATTGTTGTTTTGAAGCAAATAGTTTTGACTCAATTTGTCCTTTGAATCGGGGTGAGATTTGGCAAGGACCTCACAATATGATATGTATCGTGATACTTGGGTCACGATACGATATTATCACAATATCACGATATATTGCGATATTCTACCCAGTTAATATCAAAATTTAAAGTAGAGATGAAAAATCAAGTTGCTGTATATGTTCATCAGATGATATTGATCATTCAGAGGACAAATTGAGTCAAAAATATTTGCTTCAAAACAACCCATTTATTGTTTATTATTAGTGTTTTAGCACATTTAAGTGAATGAATGAATTTTCCTAAAAAATTTATATTATATCGGGCGGCCGATTATGGCGATATATGGCCAAATCGACTTTTTTCACATCCCTACCTCTGAATGTGGCCGTGTTTGATTTCAACCTGAATTTTGAAGTTTATCTAGAACATGAAGCCAGATACCAGACTTGTACAGCTGGACGGGACCGACCTCAACAACCCCGAAGTTAAAATAGCTCCGGTAGAAAACTTTCTCAGCATTTCTGTCATTTTATGTTTTATTGACCAGCCTCTGTCAGCGAATAATGTTTCCTATCAAACTTACCACTGCAAACAAAAACTAACCTCTAACTGGAGCACAGCACTAACACATTTTTAGTCGATCTACGTGGTGGGCCGCAGCCACAGAAGAACTGGAACGTACCTGCATATCACAGGCGAAGAGTGTGGCTCCTTTAGCTTTAGACACCACAGTGATCTGCTGGAAAGTGAGGAGGTCGTGGACATGGATGTTGTTCTCTGCAAAAAAAAAGACCAGATATCTACATTTGTCTAAATACACCTGGACAGTTAAGATAAATGCTGTGTATTATAGGGCTGTAGCGATACACTAATCTCGTGATACAATACACGATATTCAGCTCGTGATACGATATATATCGATATTCATCTTACGATACATTTATATCATTTTCTGAAATATTTTAAAGGGACAAAGTGATTTTGGTGACATCTTGTGAGTGTTCCAATGACTTTGTTTGAATTCATTGAACTGAAAGCATCAATTACACATTATATGGCTGACAGGCAGCTTGCAAATGCTGGACAAAATGAATAAAAGATTTGTTGAGAAAAATAGTTTCATTTATTTAAACAGTGCAAATTGTTGCTTGCAAGCTTTTAAAGGTGGGACACGGGGGTTTTGGAAGAATCTTAGAATATCGATACCCGTGGCTGAAAAAATTGATACCCTCTGAGGAAATAAAATATCGATATATATCGCAGAATCCATAAAATCGCTCAGCTCTTGTGTATTCGTGCCTCAGGATGGAAGATTTTGGACTACTGTATTTACTTTATTCATAGGCTGTCTGAAGATTTCACTGAAAAGCTGCCAACTAATCCAAATGGCTGAAACAAGAGCGCCGATAAAAACGTGCAGGATTGATCATATGTCTGCAATTACAGCGCATCTCTGTCGGCTCTATTAAATCCAGAGAAGGTTTTTCTTTACATATGAACCTATTAAGGACAAAGCTTCATAATTTCTTATCATCTCATTAGTTCCATTTTATCCCGACAGAGCACTTAGCTCTCACACTGAAGGCTGACTTGCATTTCCTGCAGTTTCTCAAAGTGGAATGGGAGGCAGAGCCTTCAGTGATCAGAGCCATCTCACTGGGCTTCCTCCCCCAGTTCTCCTCCTTTCAAAAGGGGATCTTTCCTGTCCACCGTCACCGATCCTGCATGCTCAGGACAGCAGAGATAACTGACGTGAAGAGTCAATGCCACTGGATTACAGCTGGATTGAACTGGACCGTAATTATCTGGACTCAAATTTTATTTGTTCATTTTCTCTGTCAAGTGTCCTGAGATAACTTATGTGTCCATTTGGAACCATGTTAATAAACTGTGAATTCTATATAAATGTACACATTGGCAACACAGGGCCTTTATAACTCAAGATCCCTGTGAAAATGACAACTATTATCTCTAAAGTTAATAATGAACTTTTACCAAAACACTTACCCAAAAGACTGATGAGAATTTTGTACTGTGACACAACGTAAAGCTGTAAAAAGATTTAAAAAAAACAAAAAAAACATAGTTATACAGGTTTCCAGTTATAAAATACTAGTGATTAATAAAACTGAATTGGATGCGAGAAACTCGTACCATAATAAGTAAAGCCGGTTCTACAAGCTGTTGAATCATGAGGATTAACGTAACTTTTTACTAGGGCTGGGCAACAATTAAAAATTTAAATCATGATTAATCGCATTATTTCCCTGATTAATCACGATTAATCGCATTGTATACGCAAAATCAAATAATGAATTCAAAAGTAGTGTAAATGCACTTTTAATTAAATAAAAGATTTAAATAAGTTTAAATAAAAACTTTTGACATCAGCATTTGTCAGTAACACATATTTAGTATAAAAAATGTAAAATAAAATAAAGCTTATTGCCACTGCCAAAGCATTAATGTCATCCTGTTTTTATAAAAAAAAAAAAAAAATGTCTACAAACAAAATCCAACAAAATGATTGTGTCTCAGCACAATCAGAACATTAAAACAGGTCATTTCTGAGGTAACAGCAGAAACTTTTAACGTTAACGGGGAGTTCAACTTGTCAGTTGTTACAAATAACCTTGTTTCTGTTGAATCCTCCGTCTGGGAGAACTTTAAAATGAAAATGTCCATGTTAAAGTTCAGTAACTTTACCAATCGGTGTATTATTCATTCTTTCCATTTTCAATTGTCAATCAAAAATTTTTTAAAATTTAAAAAAAAAGTGACATTTTATTATGTTTTTCAATCTAACACAAAAAAAAGAAAAAAAATACCTGTTTTTTTTAATATTTCGATTTTAGTCTTGGATCAAAAATATGAAATTAAAAAACGGGCCACAGGACTGAATTTGTTTAATAATCGAGGACTGGACTTTCTGTTGTCATTACACATCTGTGCCACTAGATGGAGCCGCACTGAAGTAACCAGTAAGAGAACAGCACGACAATGAACTAGAGGTATTCGGAACAGCCCGATAACCCAAAACCCCGAGGTTCCGATCCGACCCGAATCGGGTCTCGGGTCTTTGCGAAAGACGTGACTCTGGGTTCGGGTCGGAATCGGTACAGTTAGTCTCGGGTCCGGTAGGTGCTCTCTGACAGGCTGGGTCTGCGTTTACTTAAGAGAGGTAAAGATATTGGCGGTGGCAGCTAATGTCAGGACTCGGGGCAGTTAAATGATTATTCATTAACGTGGCGTATTTGTCATGAAACAACCGTGTTGCCGTAGCGTGTTATTAGCAGTTGCCCGGCAGCTGTAAAGCACAATGGATCGCCAACATAACAACGCTGGATAAGGGGAACATGTTCACGACACCTCCTGACCGGTGTAGGCTATTAGTGTTAGCAGTTGCTACCAATAGCATCTGTATCCACAAAGAAAATAATGACGTGGATTTATTGTTGTTTACATCACGTAGCCTATGTAGCAACTGAACCGGGTAGAAGAAGACAACTTTAGGTAAGAAAATCAAGTTTTATTCAACGCTAGACAACTTTAATACTAGCAACTATGGGCTGGATTGTCACGTTCTATTCGGGTAACTCAGTTCGGTTCGTGGTCGGAAACTAAAGACTCGGGTCAGGTCAGTTCCGGGTTCAAATATTGCAGGTCCATTTGGGTTCGGACTCCCGAACTTATGATAATAGCTCGGGTCAGTTTCGGGTCGAATTTTCACGGGTCCATTCGGGTTCGGGTCCATGAAAGTGGACCCGTGAAGAGCTCTACAGTGAACACATGGAGCAGATCTGATGTAACATGGAGGGTTCTTGTATGGGTGCTATCTCCACTTGTAGGGGTTTAAGATCTTTTATCATTGTGGTACTTGTACAAACAATGATAAGTTTGTATTATATTTTTTTGCATTTCAAAAGTATTGTTTTGTTGGAAATTTACAGAGGCAGAGTCTACAATTTGGAGAGGAAGGAGTTTTGAAAGATATTTTATTTAATATACATCTCCTTGCTGTATGTTCAAGTGTTCATGTATGTATGTGTATGTAGTTACTGCATTTAAAAAAAAAAAATAAATAAAAATAAAGTTAAAAAAAAAAAAAACATGGAGGAATGACGTGAAAGTTTTGTTGCAGTCCAGAATAATTTTTTTTTGACAGAATTGTTAATATTGCTACCTGAGTTGCTACCTGAACTGTAAAGTACACAGATTTTTACCGTTCTCCATGTCTGTTTTAGCTTTTCTGCATGTTAACCTCCCAATTGTCTTTGGGAGGTACTTTTCAAAACAAAAGCATGTGAGCAACATGCGTTAACGTGCGATAAAATAAATGTCGGCGTTACTAAATTAATGAGTTAACGCGATAATAACGCGTTAACTTGCCCAGCCCTACTTTTCACACATCGCGTCTCCGTTTTAGCTGAGTTCTTACTCAGCTGATGATGACAGAGTGTCAGATGTTTCTGTTATTAATCATCTGAGTTGTATTTTTCTCAGTTGATAGGGAAAAAAAAGGCACAAAGGCTCCTCTTTAGGGCTCACAGGGGAACCTTAAAGGCCTGAATCCCTCTTATCTTATATCTCCACGTCATCCAACAGAGCACTTTGGTCTCAGATAACTGACTTGACTTGAACTAGCAAAGATCGAGTCAGTTTGATCAGGATAAATGATTTATGCAGAGATTAAACTCCAAACACGACTCAGCTGTGAGGAAGGCTGGAGCGGCTACAGTCAACAGATGGAGCTGATCGTCAGTCACTAAGATTAAAACATAAAGTGAAGTGGGACATGTGTTTAATAAAGTGTCAAAAACAGGAAGTAAGTCTTAATGGATGGAAATATCTGTGTTACTTCCCCAGCAGAGTTTTCAGATGCTTCCTCCTCATAGAGCATTTGACTACAGGCAGTTACTGTCCAAAGAGTAAAACTACAGAGCCGCCTGCCTACCTGCTGGATTTTCTTTGAGAAGTTCTTGTTGGATTTCTCCAAAGTCACTTCAAACCGGTTGGTACCTGAGGACAAAAGAAGCAAGTTCTTTCAAAAACTCTCAGATTTTAACTGAAAGGTGGCAACGCCACGTCAAGAATGTCTGCAAAGACACATTTTACGAGCTCTTTCTACCTGCATCCTTCTTTATCCGGTAGAGGAGTAGATGCCCTGGTTTTGTTCCTACGAGCAGCCAGTCCTCTGGAAAAACACAAACTGGGAGTCAGACAGTTTAAATGAAATAAAGCTGAACAGGGGTGCACGATAACTGTTTTTTAAAACTGATACCGATAACTTTCAGCTCCTAAAGGCTGATACCGATACCGATACCAATAACCGATAACACACACATATACCTAAGCTCATTACATCAATACTATGAACAAAATCAAAAATAGTTTAAATAAACATATATTTATTTTTTCCATTGAAAAACTATTGGCAAGCCTCTCAAACATTTTCATAAAGCTATCAAACAAACCTATTTGATATCTCACATCAACTTAAATAAGGTTCATTACTGACTGATATAAAAAATAAAGGCTCCTTGAACTGATGGAAATACATGCATCAGAATAACTAACTGAAAAAGATTAACATTTAAAGGATTTTGACTTGTGGTTCCATTTAAATTAATACCTTTAATTAAAGTAAATGAGGTTCAGTGATTTTTTTTGTTTTTTTATCTCATGGAAGCTTTAGATGAGAGAGATGAGGGAGAGGAGAGGGGAGACTGCTGCTGGCTTGCGCACGTTAGCATTAGCTCGCGGTCTCGCGTTTTCAAAACTCCATGGAAGCGATTGTTATGTTGTAGGAGGCTGATCAGGTTTGACGTATTAAAGCTTGTGCTTCCCTCCTCGTAGAATTTGCTTGGAGCATTCATCACAAATAACCATCAAACTATCTTCTTCTGAAACTTTAACGAAGTTCCATTAAATCGTTGCCATGTTTGTTGTGATCGTCATGCTGCATTCAAGGTATAATGTAAATTCCCATATTCACTCGTTTGCTAGTCATTCTTTCAGCCTTTTCTATTTTTTTCTTTTTTATGTGTAACATGAGGGAAAACACTGCGAATATCGATTCAAGTTAGCAACTACTAAAATTATGACCGACTTAACAAGCAGTTTTCTGGCATGAGGGGGTGTTCTTGATTTTCCTGATTGAGAAATCGTTTTTCTGATTATGCCGACGTCACTTGAACATAACATTAACTGCCGGTCATTTAAGGCTCAGAGGGAGTGAGGCACTGCCGTGTTGACAAAAATATATATGTTATTGGGGCTATTTGTCGTGATATCGGACTTATCGGAATGACGTCATAATTTCCTGTTATCGGGTCGATAATTATCGTGCACCCCTTAAGCTGAAGTTAGATTCGGATTAGGCAGAAACACACGACTGACGCCCGCCTCATAAAACAAAAGACATAGTGTTATTTCACCTTGAGATACAAAATTGTAATTGTTTTCCCATCATTCATGAAACTGCCTTCCTTGTGCATCAATTTTTATTTTCTTGGACATGTTGGGGTTAGTTTGTAAAGGTTTTTCTTAAGTCCATCAGTTCTAAAAAATCGTCTTGCTCATAGGCATCATTATCGTTGTGGGTAACGACAAAATGCATGATGGGAGATGTAGTTTATTGTCAATATGCACTTTAAAGCACTGTGAGCTTATTTTAAGTCTTAAAATATCGGTTTAAAATTTAAGCCAATAATACCCAGCTCTCAAGGGCCACATAAAATGACGTGACGGGCCACATTTGGCCCGCGGGCCTTGTGTTGGACACATGTGATATAGTGTATATGACATCACCTCTGAGATGGTAAAGGATTCATTAGAGACAAATCTGGTGGTTTGAGAACCCTTGTTCTGTTTAAGGAAAATTGCAAACAATCTCGGACTATTTTAACAACTAGCAACTAGGGCTGTAGCGATACACTAATCTCGCGATAAGATACGATACATGATATTCGGCTCACGATACGATATATATCGATATTCGTCTTACAATACATTCACATCATTTTCTGAAAGATTTTAAAGGGACAAAGTGATTTTGGTGACATCTTGTGAGTGTTCCAATGACTTTGTTTGAATTAATTGAACTGAAAGCATCAATTACACATTATATGGCTGACAGGCAGCTTGCAAATGCTGGACAAAATGAATAAAAGATGTGTTGAGAAAAATAGTTTAATTTATTTAAACAGTGAAAATTGTTGCTTGCAAGCTTTTAAAGGCGGGACACGGGGGTTTTGAAAGAAGCTTAGAATATCGATATCCACGGCTGAAAAATCGATACTCTCTGGGGAAATAAAATATAGATATATATCACAGAATCGATACAATTGCTCAACTCTAGTGAGCAAATACTTTTGGCAATATAGTGTATTTTAGTCTTTTATTATTGCTTAATCCACAAAACATTAAAAGACATTTCTTTGTTGTGTGGGGGGTTAAAAAAGAAATACTGAATCCATTTTAAATGAGCCTGGATGCACAGTAAATATCGATAAATTATCGATATATATCATGGAAACGATAAAATCGCTCAGCTCTACTAGCAACCAGAGATCTCTAAAGTACTCTGATTGAACCGGGTCCTGTTCGAAAACCACAACACTTTGACTGCTCAAACCTGGATTAGATTATCTGATAGTAAATTAAATAAAACATAATTACTGAGTTGTGAAAGCCTTATTCTATTGGTGGAAATCTTAGGAGAAATTAAAGCCATTTTGCAGTGGTTTTAGCAGTTGGGACTAGGAGTGTGAAAAAAAAATCGATTTGGCAATATATCGCGATTTTTGGCCGCCCAGAATAATATCGATCTTTCAGCTCCTAATATCAATTTTTTTAAAGAAAATTTTATTCTATTTATTTTATTTCATTTATTTATTAAATGTGCAAAAACACTAATAATTAACATTAAATAGGTTGTTTTGAAGCAAATAGTTTTGACTCAGTTTGTCCTCTGAATGATCAATATCATCTGATGAACATATACAGCAACTTGATTTTTCATCTCTACTTTTAATTTTGATATTAACTGGGTAGAATATCGCAATATATCGTGATATCGTATCGAGACCAAGATATCATGATACATATCGTATTGTGAGGTCCTTGCCAATACTCACCCCTAGTCAGGACACCTAAATAAAACACAATATAAAGACTGCTCAAACTGTGACAATTTTACTGCTTATTTAGCACAGACAACATAAAATATAACAATTGATTTATTCCTTTTGTGGAACTGCATTTTTTTATTTCCTTGCTTTTTTGGCAGTAAAACTCTTTCTTCACCAGGTTCAAGTTCAAAAACTACATATTTGATCGTTCAAATCAGGGTTAAATAATCCCTTTAAAAGTAGAAACTGTAAAAACGCATTTATTAATTTGTGCAAGCCTTATTCTTTGTGTGTGAATGCAAAAAAAATTTGCTTTTCTGTCAGACCACTTTAGACCAGGTTTAGTTAAAAAAAATAAAAATAAAAAAATAAACAATACTTATTCAGATCAAATCTTGTTTCCTCTCAGAGAGTAAAAACAATATAAAGCACACTAGACATGTGAAAGGATGCCGTGAGTTCTGGAAGACATGTCAACCCTCCATGTCAACAACAACACCACTCATCCCCCAGACAACCGGGAAAACAAACCCCCAGAGGGACCGGAGAGGAGCACCGGTGCGCGTCAACGACTCACCCCAGGCTGCAAGACAGTCGATCTGGAGAGGAAGCTTCTCCAGAATCGGCACCGGCTCGTACGCGTCGTGCATCTCGACGTCTGGCTGGATTTACACCGGAGTTACACACTTCCAGATGTGGCCATCCACCAGCCGAACGGTTCGGCGGTAAACCGAGGAAAAGAAGCGGTCTGTCAAACCGTATTATCAGCGGCGACTTTGACTTTATCCGGTTACTTCTTCCACCAAAGCAACAGCTGATCGTCAGTGCGCTAGCTTAGACGTTAGCCACCAGCGGCTACCGTCCCGGAACATCGTCCTTCCTCTCCGGAAACAGACCAACAACAGTCGGTCACTTCGCTGACGACAGCCTACCGTTGTTTTAATCAACGCGACGCCCCTGTTAATGAGCACCGTAACAACTGCGGCACTTTGTTGTCGTTAAACGGGACGGCTCGAGGCTACTGGTTCGGGATTGTTGACGACGGCTGCGCAGCCGAACGTGACAGGCACGTGACTGTCAGTGAGCTCACGAGGATGTTATTAAAGGTGCCGCGGCTGAGTTGACCGTAAACAGCGGACTGTGCTGGGGTGACGGGTTAAAACGGCGCACGAGCGCATCACAAGGTTTCATTAATGCAAACTTGTATAAAACGCGCACGTGAGCGACGTAACAGTTGAGATTCGTGCAACTCCGTTTCCAAACAAGTTGGGATGTTGTGTTGAACGTAAATAAAACTCAATGATTTGCAAGTCCCATAAGCACATATTTTATTCCCAATGGAACATAAAGAACATATTAGATGTTACACCACTTATTTTAAAATCACAAAGATATGTACTATTCAATTAGAAAAGGTTTTAATATTTAATATTATTCCCTTAAACCAGTGATTCCCAGAGTGGGGACCACGCCCACCTGGTGGGCCGTCGAGGTGCTCCAGGCGGCCAGTGAGAGGTCATCTAAAATAAATGTTATAAATCCTCGATTTTTAAAAAATGTTTTTAATTACTGGAAAAATGTATTACACGATTTAAAAAATATTTAGAAGTAATAAAACAAACCAACTGAGTGTTATTCTACTGTCATCTTAACTTAATATGATAAGGATCACCTTATTTGTTGACCCCTGACATTAATATTCGGAATGTAGCTTTTAGTCTTGTATGTTGATCACAGTTGTGTTTAAAGGTTTGCATGGGCCGCAGAGATTTTTCAGATTTCAAATTGGGCCTTAGTGTTCTGAAGTTTGGGAATGGCTGCCTTAAACATTTAAAATGAGCCTCTCAATCAGGTGTAGAGGTGACAGGTGATGTGTTTAAGGGCTCTTCTGAGTTTGGGTCAAATGCTGACTGGCTGCACTGGTGAGATTTGAACACTGAATGTTTACTGAGATGTGGTTTCAAGGCAAAGACAACTTATTTTTACTTTAAAAAGAGATTAAAAATAGATCCAAATAGAGGCCTTAAAACTAAGGAATGATTTACTCTCTAGATCGGGGTGTCGGACTCATTTTCACTGAGGGCCACATCAGCATCATGATTAAAGGGCCAGACTGACAGCATGAATGTAACAAAATACAATGTAAATCAAAATAAATTAAACTACACCTTATTATATTGTTAAATAAGTGTTTATTATGTATTCAAGTTTCAAATATTTAACTTATTATTATATTAAACTCAGAGTTTGTGGTTGTAAGAGTATCCATTACCTTGGTTTAAGAAGCGAAAGCGGTTCTTTGTTTTTCTTGTAGGCTAAATTTAGCATACTTAGCTTCGTGTTTGCTGTCAAAATGCCGACATAGATTAAACTCTGTCACTACTGACACCTCCTCATAACACAAATGACACACTGTTATTTCACCTTGAGATACAAACTTGTAATTGTTTTCCCATCATTCATGAAACTGCATTCCTTAGTTTGTAAAGGTTTTTCTTAAGTTCATCAGTTCTAAAAAAATCGTCTTGCAGATAGCTACCGTTATCGTTGAGGGTAACGACAAAATGCATGATGGGAGATGTAGTTTATTGTCAATATGCGCTTTAAAGCGGTGTAAGCTTATTTTAAGTCTTAAAATATTGGTTTAAAATTGAAGCCAATAATGCCCAAGCTCTCAAGGGCAACATACAATGACGTGACGGGCCACATTTGGCCGCGGGCCTTGTGTTTGACACATGTGTTATAGAGTTTTATTAATAAATGAATTAATTAATTAATAAATAATCTATAGATCTTTATGGGCAGAAGGTTTTTCCCTTTACTACATATGAAAGACTTTAATGGTGCATCAAGAACTAACTGCTGTCATTTTTTTCCCCATGAAGTGCAAACACACACCAACAGCCATTCATTCTAAATTCAGGTTAAAAACTATTTTATTCTTTGTTTAACATAAATTTTATTTGCAGATCATATGCAAAAAGCCGTACATCATCATCATCAGCAACACGACACATTGCAGACTGAAACCCAGGAGGGAAGCAAACTGTCTCTCTGAAATCAAATATTCAAGAAACACGGACAGATATATAGGTATAAATTACAGAATTTATAATTTCCACACATACTTCAGTAGATGGCATGAGAGTGAAAACGAGGGAAAAACAAGTCAGCAGCATGACGGGGAAAGGCTCAAACTAATTATGGCAAAATGATCTTTTTTAATTTGTCATTTACAGAAATTAGATCCAGTGTGTAACTAAATAAAATCCTGACAACATGCATGCATTAAATCAAATTAAATCGTGTTTCCTAACTGAGGCCCAGACTCCATCCATACGGGTTTTCAGTAGTTATAAATTTCAGTGATTTTCACTCAAGTGACTCCACGTTAAGTGCAGATAAATAACTGTTATAATCTAAATAGCTATAAAAAAAAAAAAGTGTTCCTGTCTGTAAGCATGAAAATAAACAGTTTTAATTTCATTCATGTATTTATGAGTCTGCCAGGCTCTTAATTTCTTACATGCTGAGGACTGTGAAATCTTTTTAAAACAACTAAAGGGGAGACGTTTTCAACTGCTTTGGTCGCTCTGCGTAAAAATGTGATTGAAACACAGCTCATAACCAGCGTCTTTACTTCCTCACAGTCTGTAGTTTCTCCCAGAAGTCGAGCAGCGTTTTAGTGACAACAGTTAAGTCGTTACCGGGACAGTGAAGTGACAATAAAGTGCTCGTAAGACACGCGCTCCACCGAAAAGGGCGGAAAGAAAAAGTCCTGAAAACATTTAAGGACTAAAAAAAAAGCTAAATCAAACACATTCTCTTAGTTTTCTGGCTGAAGGATTAATCAAATGATGCAGCTGCTTTCTCGTTTATGTACTTGAATCATCATGTGACCCATAAATATGTAACGCGGCTAAAAGAAACAGTGAAAATGTTCTCCACGCGTGTTGTTGAGGTGTTAAGGTGTTAAATCGTCCTCATTGAGCGTTTCTAGCGCGTCTCATTACCGTTTCTGGCCTGCAGGTGTCACTTAAACATCAGTGCAGAGTTTAAAAGCACCTGGCCCTCTTCCATGATTGTATCTGTCTAATAATCAGCTGGACAGTTTTGATGAATGTTCTGGAACAGCTGCTGTTTGACTGTGACCAGCTCTGAGGAGGCAGGTGTGAAACGGAAAAAATATCGATATTAAAACGCTCTGTTGAATAACTGCGCGAACCTTGACGTCAGTAGTGACAGCAGCCTCTTCCTACGACACACTATTCCTTCATCTCAGCTCACCATCCTATTACACCACTTGAGTAAAAAGAGTAATAAAAATTAAAGTGTTTGAAAAGTGTTTGGTGATTAAGTCACTCAGGATGCATTAATTGCTGCCTCGGTAACAACAATTTGATTCTTAAAATCCCACTCTCGCGGTTCCTTCTACTCCATTTTGGATCTCTCCATCTTGGTTTTCAAGATCTCCTGGAAGACAAAAGCTCAGATTAATGCACATGAAGCTGTGAGTGTGAGGTCGTTACTGGGACGTCTCTAAATAGAATAAAATGTGACCAGATCATGGGACAGGCACGGGAAGAAAAAAAAAAAACTTTACCTCTTCCTCATCCAGCATTACAGGGAGAGCTCTGTTTAAAGAAGAAGGAAAAAAAAAAATGGAAAGAGAGACGTTATGCACCACAGGCCTCATTTAAACATTTAAGACACTAGTCTTTGGTTTCATTGCTGCTATTTGAATTTTTACCACAAAACTCTGAGATGTCATTGATCAGGTGCTTTAAGCTGTATTCTATTATTCCATATGCTGTGGCTCGTTAAAAAGGACAAAATAGTTTTATCACTTAGTCCAGGGTTAGAGTGAAAAATGAAACTGTTTGAAATTAAATGAAATAATTTTCAAGGCAGCCTGGTGAAAAAAAGAGGGTTTACAAGACAGAATAAAATAAAATAAACAAGATAAAATAAAATTAAATAAAATAATAAATACAATATATAAAAAAATAAATAAATAAAATAATAAAACAAAACAAGATAAAATATAAAATAAAATAATAAGATAAAGCAAAACAAAATACATTAAAATAAAAATAAAATAAAAATAAAATAAATCAAAACAAAATAAAACAGGACACAAAAAATGTAAAACTAAATAAAAATAAAAAAAAAAAATATAAAACAAAACAAGTTAAAATTAAATAAAAACAAATAAAAAAAAGAGTAGATATAAAATAAAATAAAACAATAAAACAAGGTAAAATTAAATCAAAAATAAAACAAGATAAAATATAGAATAAAATAAAACAAAACAAGATAAAATTAAATATAAAATAAAACAAAACAAGATAAAATTAAATAAAAAAAATTAAAACACAAAAAAATAGCAAAACAAAAAATAAAATACATCAAAATAAAATAAAAAAAAATAAAACAAAACAAGAAAAAATAGAAAATTAATAAAAATAAAAAAATAAATAATAAAATAATAAAACAAAACAAGATATAATTAAAGTAAAAAAAAATTAAAACAAGATAAAATAGCAAATAAAATAAAATAAATCAAAACAAAATAAAACAAAACACAAAAAAATAAAAAATAAAAATAAAAAAATAAAAACTAAAAGATTAAAACAAAACAAGATAAAATTAAATAAAAAAGATAAAATATTAAATAAAATAAAACAAAACAAGATAAAAATTATGAAATTAAAGTCTACTTTACTTACACATCAGCTACAGATGTAGGAATGTTCTCCTCAACCCATTTCAGGTCTTCATCCTGCAAAGTGAAGATTATAAAACATGATTACTCGTATGAAAACCACAGTTAAACCTTAAGAGAGGAAGGTAACGCACCTCTTTAGTCAACTGTTTCTGAGAGCCATTTGTGTCAGGCTTTGAGCCTCGCATCTTCATTCCCTCTGGAAATAAAAGAAGGTAATTTATAAGTCCTGTGTCTAATAATGTGGTTATTAACAGAGATGCTCGTGTGCCAGTCCTTGATGGACAGGACTGGATTGGCCAAATGCTAAAATAATTATTATTTCAGTTTTTGCAAATGTGATATTGTTCATGTGCTGAAATGAACTGAAATTAATCCTCTACTAAAAAAAGACATCTTTGGATCCTGATGATGTAGCAGCTACAGGCCTGTTTCCAACTTTTCCAAAGTTCTTAAGAAAGTTGTTGTAAATCAGCTAAATTACTGTCTTTGTAGAAACAATATAAATGATGAGCTTCAATCAGAATTCAGATCTCATCATAGTCCAGAAACTGCTGATGACCTTCTCATGTCTTCTGACAGTGGATCCGTCTCTGTTCTTGTTCTCTTGTATCTCCTTTGACCCTATTGATCACCAGATTCTGATTGATCAACTGGAGCAGGTTAGTGGAATTAGAGGAACGACATTAAAATGGTTCCAGTCCTGTTTATTGGATGGATTTCAGTTTGTCCATGTTAATAATGATTGATCCAGTCATATTAGGGTGGAGAACCACAGGGTTCTGTTCTTGGACTCATACGTTTCTCCTGTTCATGAAACATCATTAGGAAACACAATATCAACTTTCACTGTTATGCAGATGATACTCAGCTGTATTTGTCCTTGGGGCCACATGGGGGTAATCAATAGCCTTATTGGATGGATTGATCAGAGATGTGAAGACCTGATTGACTGTTAATTTCCTGCTTCTTAATTCAGATGAAATTGAAGTTATTGTAATTTATCCTAAAACTGTCCAGTTGATTTAGATCACTAACCCTCGAGTCTGTAGGTCTAGAAAGGGTGTCAGAGCCTTCAGCTACCAGGCTCCTCTATGATGGAACCAACTTCCAGCCTCGGTCCAGGAGGCAGACTCCCTCTCTACATTTAAGGTCAGGCTGAAGACCCTCCAGTTTAATAAAGCCCTTAACTCTACAGTCTCTGACTGTCTCTTAGCTCTGCTTTGTTTAAGCTGCTGGGGTTAGTATCTGCGTGGGTTTACCCCGGTACTCTGGTTTCCTTCCACCACAAAGACATGCTGTTCAGGCTAATAAGTAACAATAAATCTACCCTGGGTGTCATATACATTAATCATAATGTCATTTGATTATAGGAATAGTTATAGGAATAATAGGAGTAATCATAGAGATAATTCAGTCTATTAAATCAATCAATTAATGTGTGTGTGGCAGAGAGAGAAAGCTGCCTGTGTTGTAAAAGAGACTTGAATGGTCTCTGGACTAGAAAGGAGACACACAGGCACGTCGTCGTCGTTGATGAAAACCTCCAATGAGACCGTTTGACAGCTGTCCAATCTGTCCACTAAAGGGTAATATATATTATTTTATTTTAAGATGAAGGTTTCTCAGCTCACAATTCCATCCTCTAGCTCAGGGGTGTCAAACTCTGTCATCCTGGGCTGCATCATCACCATGGTTACCATCAAAGGACCAGTCATCAGCTGTGTTGTCAGGTTTCCTGCCAGTTCCTGGACCAGGTCTACGATGGTGTTTCTTCACGAAATGATCCTGTTTCTGGTCAGAACAAACCTGTTCATATTTGATTTAGATATTTAGATTCCAAATGACCAGAAATTTATGGAATAATATTATATTCTTTCTTAATAAGGTACTGGATACTGAAATGATACAAAACCCAGCACTCTGCATGTTAGGTATGATACCAGAAGGGGTTCGCTTGACAGACCAACAGGTTGTGTGGTGTAGATTAGCCCTTATTATGGGCTGTAGGATAGTGCTTAGGCACTGGAAAATGAGAAATACCATCCCTTTTAATGAATGGTGTGGAGAAATGACTAAAATAGAAAACTATGAACAAATAATTTTTAAACTAAACAATAAGATGGAGATATTTTGGAAAATATGGGGCCCTTACTTAAACTTGATATTGAACGAATAACTGATTTACAGTAAGACAAAACAGCAAGGCTCTCCACTGCTTCTTTGGTGCCTTATATCCTCCCTGGACGGCCTGAGTGGTATTTTCTAAGTGATTATTGTCTGACCATGCAGATCTATGCAACTTATGGATGAGATGTGAATAGCAAGGCTTTATGCATTGAAACTTGTAATGTTGTTGTAGGCTGATTTTTGATGATGATACTGCTTACCCTGTGACCCTTTGTTTTTTTTTTTTTTTGTTTGTTTGTTTGTTTTTTCTTTCTTGGCAGTGTCTGTTTCAGTCCTGTCTTTTGGTACATTGTCATTCGTATGGTATGTCTTGTATCTTTGTGATTTTGTTTGTAATAAGAAAACTAATAAAAAGAGAATTACAAAAATAAATATATATATTCCAAAGGTGTGAAAGAGTAACTGCTATGCCAGGCTATAAGAATTCAAACTTTCTCTCCTTAAATCCAGAATTTATTTATTCATATTTGTAAGATGCTGAATTTCACAATATCTTACGACTTTTTGTCTTAAAGATTTTTTTTTTCATAGAATCTAAAAATTTAGCAAAAATCGCAATTTTTTTATTGCAAAAGTTTGACTTTTGTTCTAAAAATCACAAATTTAAAAAATGGGACTTTTTTCATATAAAAAGTTGCTTTTTTACCAATTTAACAACATTGAGACTTTTTGTTGCAGAACCAGGACATTTGCTGTTAAATCACAAATTTCACAAAATTGTGACACTTTATATATATATATATTGACATAAAACTATGACTTTGTTGTAAAACTGTTAATTTTGTAAAATTGCAACTTTTTGTTGTCAAGAATAAAATTTTACAAAATCATGAATTTTTGACAAACTTTTTCCTATAAACCTGTGGCTTTTATAGAACTACAGTGATCCCTCGCCAATTCGCGCTTTAAGTTCCGCGGTTTTAGTTATTCGCGGATTCTTCAGAAACATATAATATAAAAAAAAATCAAGAAAAAATTGTCGAAACATCACAGGATGTTGTGCGCGTTCTCTCACAACAAAGAAATGTTGTGAGCCAGCCTGGTCCCTTTAAGAAGGTGGCCTTATGGGTAATGGTGTGGCCTTATGGGTAATGTAGTGGTGGTGTCGTGGGACGGCAGAATGAAAATGGGGTTAGATGAAAAGTGTAGTGAGCATCAACAGCAGCCCAGCGTGTATAGATTTACATTCTCTGTTAACCGACAGGAGCCCAACAATACAACCTGTGTGATGTTACAAGTTCCTGCAGTGCCAGAATAAAGTGCTCCGTTCCAACCTGACTTTTTCTTTTGTTGTTGTTAGCGTGTTAGCCGCTAATTATGAGCCAAAAATAGCACAATATCCAGCGGTTTCTTTACTACGGTTCAGAGACCAGAGGCTGTGAAGGTAACAGAAAGACCACAGTTGAGCCTTTGTCTTGTTTCACTGCAGTGCCTCGCTACTTTTTGCGGTTTTTAAACATATTTTAAACACATGTGCATGTTGCTACTGTGACAAGTTAATTTCTCACATGTAGGATAAATAAACAAGTTTGAGTCTGATTGTTTTTCCGGGTCTTGACTGAATCTAACGGGCCGTGGCGTCGGCGCCCTTCAGCAGATCTTCAGGAATGTTCTGGTTATAAGCGTCTGGTTGTCTTTGGATGCTCTCACCGGCCTAAAATGAAGCGTCGGACTTTTGTTTTACATGTGCGCTCCTGCTAGATTTCAAGCGCAGTTCAACAAGGCTAACAAAAATTAGTGGGTTTTACCAAAAGCCTCATTGAGCATGGGCTCCTTCGCCTCCTCTTCCTCATCGTCTTCATCGATCAGAGGGGAATGAGAGAACCTGAGACGGAGCAGGACAGAGACTGAAGTCGACTGCAAACATCTGAACGGACAGTTTTGTTCTCCGGGGCTCTGCGGCGACCGACCTCTGGCTGTTAGCAGAAGGACGCAGCAGCACCATGATGACCAGCAGGATGGTGGAAAACAGGAGGCGCCAGAACGCGTCGTCTACCCACAAGTCCCGCCAGCCCTGAGGAGAGACAGCGGAGTCACAGTTCACCTCTGCAGAAACGGAAAGACGACGACAGCAGCGTAGCCATGAACTGACCTTCTGACAGTCAACCAGCTTGAAGACTTTGGTGGTCCAAATGATGAAGATGATGGAAGCTGTGGACAAAAAGGAAGATGCCGATCACATTTTCATGTCTGTGAAAGATGTGAAAACCCTCCCTCCAGCAGAGCGATCAGAGGCAAAAACTAAATTTTCATTTAAATTTCTATGACTGAGTGGGTGCATCTAATTGGATGGTGACAGTGACCTCCTGAGGGTTCTTCTGGTAGGTAATGGTATCATCACCATCTCAGCCAATGCACTCTTTCCACTCTCGCTCATGGATACAGCATTTAAGCTTTGGTTTGGGAAGGGTCTGAAACGGGTGAAGGACCTTTTTAAGGATGGTGTTTGTGTCATTCCAGCAGCTGGTCAATGAGTATAATATCCTCAGTTCACATTATTTCAGGTACCAGCAAGTGCGTGTCTTTGTTCGGAAACATTTTCCTTCCTTTCCCTTACCCTCACTGAAATGACTGGATGGATGAATGGTTGGAGTAGGATCTAAATCAAAGGGGGGGAGTGAGCAGAGAATATGAGGATATCCAGATGATCGCCTCGCCGTCACTTAGTCATATTAGGGCAAGATGGGAGGAGGACCTGGGTTCTGAAATGTCAGATGCATCCTGGAAAAGCACAATTAAGAGAATACATTCAACTTCAATGTGTATCAGGCATGGTTTGCTCCAGTTTAAGGTGCTCCACAGGCTTCATTTATCTAGGAGTAGGCTTGCCAGGATGTATCCTGATGTGGATCTGACTTGCTTCCGATGCTGCCAAGCTCCGGCTACCCTCTATCATATGTTCTGGGCTTGTCCAAAGTTGATACAGTTTTGGTCTTTAATCTTTGATACCTTTTCTTACATCTGTGACAGAGAAATAAACCCTGCTCCTGAAATTGCAATCTTTGGTGTGGCCCCTGCTTCGTTGGCTATATCTGGTGCATAAAAAGACGCCATTGCGTTCTCGTCTCTACTAGCCAGACGTCTTATTTTGTGTAATTGGAAGTCCAATATGCCTCCCACACACAGGCGCTGGGTTGAGGATGTAATGGCACACCTGAAACTTGAGAAGATGAAACACACACTCAGGGCATCAACCCAGAGATTTTATGAGGTCTGGCAGCCATTTTTGAATTATTTTAATTTCCGATTCTCTGCTGGAAACACTGAGACATAATTGACTCACAGACTCTGTAACATGTCAGTTTTTTTCCTTTTTGTTTGTTTGTTTGTTTGTATGTTTTTTTGTTACTTTATTGTTGTATATGTTGGGGTTGTGTTTGGGGACTTGTTAATAAGTGTCCTATAAATGTGTTCAAATCAAAACCCAATAAAAATATTTGAATAATAATGGTATCATCACCGTTTTTTATTGAGAGTGAAGGTTCAGTTTTTTATTTTCCTGCTCAGATATTGACCCACGCTCGACTGCAGTCCTTGCTTGATGCCAACATCAATGTGAACATGCTCCCTTCCCCCCCAGAACTAGGTTTGACGTGCAAACATCCTGCTCTCCAGTTTACAGCCGCACTGGACGGATCGTTTAACAGAACGCAGCCAATCTCTTTGACGAGAGACGCAACCTGCAGAGTTGCTTTTGAAATGTGCAAATATAACTTGGATTAGTGGTTTGGCTCGTCCGTGTTGACAAAAGGAGCAGTAATGCTGTGCAGGGAGAGCTGCTAAATAAAACAACCTTCACAGTGCAGTCAACCCCACGTCCAGCTCTCTGTTATTTCTCAAACCGACGAACATGTTTCATTGTACAGTCATGGCCAAAAGTTTCAAGGCTCAGAGGGAGCGAGGCACTGCCGTGTTGAGAAAAATATATATGTTATCTGGGCTATTCATCATGATATCGGACTTATCGGGATGACGTCATAATTTCCTGTTATCGGCCTGATAGTTATCGTGCACAAAAATGGCCTAACAGGGAAGTTTATAGCAGCGAGTAAGATTGCACCTCAGTCAACCATCTATCGAACTATCAAGAACTTCAAGGAGAGAGGTTCAACTGTTGCCAAACAGGCTCCAGGGCGCCCAAGAAAGTCCAGCAAGCGCCAGGGACCGTCTCCTGAAGGCGTTTTGGCTGTGGGATCGGGCCACCACCAGTACAGAACTAGCTCAGGAATGGCAGCAGGCAGGTGTGAGGGCATCTGCACGCACAGTAAGGCCAAGACTTTTGGAGGAAGGCCTGGTGTCAAGGAGGGCAGCAAAGAAGCCACTTCTCTCCAGTAAAAACATCAGGGATAGACTGGTATTCTGCAGAAGGTACAGGGACTGGACTGCTGAGGACTGGGGTAAAGTCATTTTCTCTGATTAATCCCCTTTCAGATTGTTTGGGGCATCTGGAAGAAGGCTTGTTGGGAGAAGACGAGGTGAGCGCTAGCCATCAGTCCTGTCTAATGCCAACAGTGAAGCATCCAGAGACCACTCATGTGTGGGGTTGTTTTTCAGTCAAGGGAGTGGGATCTCTCACAATCTTGCCTAAAAGCACAGCCGTGAACAAAGAATGGTACCAGAACGTCCTCCGAGAGCAACTTCTCCCAACCATCCAAGGGCAGTTTGGTGATGAAGAATGCCTTTTCCAGCATGATGGAGCACCTTGCCATAAAGCAACAGTCATAACGAAATGGCTCGGGGAACAAAACATTAAGATTTTGGGCCTTTGGCCAGGAAACTCCCCGGATCTTAATCCCATTGAGTGGACAATCAAAAACCCACAACTTCTGACAAACTCCAAGCATTGATTATGCAAGAATGGACTGCCATCAGTCAGGATTTGGTCCAGAAGTTGATTAACAGCACTGCAAATATTGACTTATTGCATTAATTATGTGTAATTCTCAATAGAAGCTTTTGAAACTGATGAAATGTTTCTAATTGTATTTCAGTATAACATAGAAACACCTGACAAAAACATATAGAAACTCTGAAGCAGCAGATTTTGTGAAAATGTGATATTTGTGTCATTCTTAGAGCTGGGCAAGTTAACGCGTTATTATCGCGTTAACGCATTAATTTAATAACGCCAACACTTATTTTATCGCACGTTAACGCATGTTGCTCACATGCTTTTGTTTTGAAAAATCTGTTACTGGCTGCTGCAGATACGGAAAACAGTAAACATAAGGAAAAGCTAAAATAGACATGGAGAACGGTAAAAAAATCTTTTAGTTCGGGTAGCAACTCAGGTAGAAATATATAACAATTCTGTCTGAAAAAAATTCTTGACAACAACAAAACTTTTGCGTCATTCCTCCATGTTACCATCAGATCTGCTCCATGTGTTCACTGTCCTGCTGTTCTCTTAGCTGGTTACTGCAGTGCAGCTCCATCTAGTGGCACAGATGTGTAATGACAACAGAAAGTCCAGTCCTCGATTATAAAACAAATTCAGTCCTGTGGCCCGTTTTTTCATTTCGTATTTTTGATCCAAGTCTAAAATTGAAATATAAAAAAAAAACAGGCATTTTTTTTGTGTTGGATTAGAAAACGAAAAACGTAATAAAATGTCACTTTTTAATTTTTGATTGACAATTGAAAATGGAGAGAATGAATGATACACGGATTGGTAAAGTTTCTGAACTTTAACATGGACCTTTTCATTTTAAAGTTCTCCCAGACGGAGGATTCAACAGAAACAAGGTTATTTGTAACAACTGACAAGTTGAACTCCCCGTTAAAAGTTTCTGCTGTTACCTCAGAAATTACCTGTTTTAATGTTCTGATTGTGGCTCAGGATTTTGTTTGTAGACTTTTTTTTGTTTTTTTATAAAAATAGGATGACATTAATGCCCTGGCAGTGGAAATAAGCTTTATTTTGTTTTACATTTTTTAAGATGAGATTTACACTAAATATGTGTTACTGACAAGTGCTGATGTTAAAAGTGTTTGAACAACAAATGTTATGTCACTTTAGTTCATATGGAAGCAGGACATTTAAATAAAAGTGACCCTTACACTACTTTTGAATTCATTATTTGATTCTCCATATACAATGCGATTAATTGTGATAAATCAGGGAAATAATGCGATTAATCATGATTAAAAAATGTAATCGTTGCCCAGTCCTAGTCATTCTCAAAAGTTTTGGCCATGACTTGTAGTTTCAGTGATGGCCGTGTCCGCTGAACTGAGACCCAGCCCCACAGAAAGGCCAACACAGACCCCAGACTCACCCACAACAGAGAAGATGAGCGTGTTGGTGAAGTGCTGGTACAGAGAGAGCTTCACCACATTCCTGCGGAGCTTCAGGAGACGGGTGGTCTGTGACAGGCTGATGAAAATGTGGAAGCTGATTAAGGAGAACTTCTTGTGCGTGTACAAAAAACGCACACGGTATGTGCGCTGCACGGTTCATGCAAAGGCACCGATTGCTTGAGTAAAGGATATCCACCACATGACACAAGAGTCGATGAGGGAGAGGCTGAGATTAGCCACGAGGGCAACCGTCCCATAGAAACCCTGCAGAGACAAGAGTCAGAAGTTATAAACAGGATAAAGCAGCTGTCTAGCAGGAAGCAACGAGTCTGTGGCAGGTAGAGCCTGCATGGAGCTTCTAGTAACCATGAGACAACTGAACTGAATATGGTACGGTACAGAACGGGTAAATAACTACAACCATAACACCTAAAATGTTGGCACACTGTGAAAAAATGGAAATAAGAACAGAATGCAAAGATTTAGAAAGCTCATAAACTAGTATTTCTTTCAAAACGGAGCACAGAAAACTGAATAAAAGGCTGACATTTAGGAAGTAAAAAAATCTTGAGAAGAAAATAATCCTCTTTTGCATTTGGTGGGAGCAAATTCTTTCAAAAGAGGTTGGGAAAGGTTGATGTTTACCACTGTCTTCACATTCCCACAGCATTCCCTCCTCCTTTAACAACAGCCACATCTGCCCTGATGCAGGGCATAACATTAGAATTTTTACCAACTAGCCCTTGGCTACCAGTTTTTTGAAGATGGTAGCCAGCTAGCAATTTTGGTCGCCAGTGTTTTTCGTCGCCCCATACGCTCCCGTAGGCTGCTTACATTATCATGGATGCTCCCAGCATGTAGGGCCCTATGAAATCTGTTTTATTTTTTCACAAATTCCGTTTTAATTTTTTTCATTTTCTGTGTTTTTTGGTTTTTAATTTTTGAGAATTCCGTTTTAAGCATTTTATGTAAATTTAACCCCAAGACAGTATATAAAGAAATGAAATATGGACAATTTACGGGCAATTATAACTGTAAACTTTAATGTTTTTATAACACATTGTGTCCAACAAAACATTTGTTTTGTTGACAAACAAAAAAAATCTAGTTCTTGTTATGTAGTAAATAACTTAAAAAAAAAAAAAATCAAATAGGTAAAATCTATTCAAAGTGCAAAAAAGAAAGAAATGTCAACAGCAGTAAACTAATCATTTTAGCTTGTTTAATTTCCTTCTGTTATAGACAGTTTGTCATAACGTTTCAGGTCTGTCATGACAAACCGTGTGTCCAAACAGAAGAAACTATATTTACTATAGCTGATGTAGATACTATGAAATCCAGACACTGAACACTGGTGGTGTGTGTGAGTGGTTTTTTTATTTAGGTGTTCCAGCTATTACAGACATTACCGTTTAAATAAATCATTGTCAGCCTCTTTGTGTTTAGCTCAGTGAGTGACTCGCCTTTTTACGTTTGTGCTTTTCACTCATTAAGTGTTTCTCGCTCGAAGACCACGGGGCAGACCAGGACACACTAGAGAGATTTATGAGCCTGATCATCTGCCAGATCTGCTAAAGCCGCTATTTAGGGATAGCAGGTAGCGGCTTTAGGGAGCGGAAGATTGCATTAGCGGTTAGCAGAGGTTCCTAAACTCGTAGTTTGTGGGTAGTGGCTAGCGGGAAGAGTACGATCGGGACCTATAGCTTTTAGTGACCCCTCTTGGAACATTTTTTCGAAAGAAAAGTTCCTTTTAGTCCAGGAGAATAAAAATAAGATTTTACACAAATTGCCGTTGAGTTGTTATATTGCACATTTAAAGTGAATTCTGTTTTTAATCTCCAATTCCGTGATTCCGTGGATTCCATAGGGCCCTACCCTCGCCACTGGCGACAAGGCAGAAAAAAAAAACGGTCAAAATGGTCAAATTTTGGTTGCATTTGGCGAACCAGTTAGTCATGATTTTATGCCCTGTGATGGACTTCAGGAGATGTCCCATGAGATGTCCCATGTTGTCCTACTCTTGTCTGACGTGGGACTGGAGCGGCTCAACAGGCCTGAGTCTTTCTCATATCTCCCATGATGCATCGAAGGTCTTCAGCTGGTGAAAGGTCTGCAGGCAGGCCAGTTCAGCACTCGGACTCTTCTACCACCAAGTCATGCTTTTGTAAGAGATCCAATATGTGGTTTGTCTTGCTGAAACATGCAGTGTCTTCGTAGAAATGGATGTCCTCTGGATGAGAGCATATGTTGCCTTCCAGCACTGACGTCTCCTTTCCAGATGTAGAAGCTGCCAGCTTCATCTGCACTACTGCACCTGCAGACCGTCAGAGATGCAGGCCTCTACTGAGCGCTGAGAACAAGCCCGATGCTTCCCCTCCTATGGACATAGCGTCCATGGTTTCCAAAAGAGGTTTTTAAATTTTGATTTGTCTGACCATATAGGACAGTTTCTCGTTCAGTCCATCTTTAATGAGCTTCGGCCCGACCTAGACAGCTGCGTTTCTGCATCTGGTTCATGTGAAGCTTCTCCTTTGCACGACAGAGCTTTAGCTTGCATCTTTGCATGGCAAACTGTGCTCTTGGACTGATGTCTGGGAGTGTTTCTGAGCCCACGCAGTGGCAGCTGAAGATGTTCAACACTGATTCTGGTCTCGCCACTTGATCAAAGAGATTTCTGGAGATTCTTGGAACCCTCTAATGATATAATGTATAAATGATAAGATGATCAAAGTCTTGAGAGAAAGTCGTCTAAGTCTTCTCTGAGAGTCTTTTTATGGACCATCATGTCACAGACCGGTTGTTAATTAACCAAATTAGTTACAAGATGTTCCTTCAGGTGCTCATGTTTACTAGACCTTACTTTTCCATGCTTTTTTTTTTTTTTGCCCAACATTTTTAAGATGGGTTGCTGCCATTAGGGGTGTGAAAAAAAATCGATTTGGCAAAATATCGCGATTTTCGGCCACCCAATATAATATCAATTTTTCAGCTCCTAATATCGATTTTCAGGAAACTACTTAAATGTGAAAAAACACTAATAATAAACAATAAATAGGTTGCTTTGAAGCAAATAGTTTTGACTCAATTTGTCCATCTGATGAACATATACATTTAGTGCAGTGGTTCCCAAACTTTTTGTGCCCAAGGCGCACAAAAGGACAAGTAAAAATCTCAAGGCACACCTATTGTGCCAAATAGCCTTTATAACACGTGTTATCACTCATATCATGAAAAATATCTGTAAATGTGGATAATTGTTTACTAATATAAAATAAAATATGACAAAGACAACTATATTGCTCATGAAATATTTATAAATGAAATATTTCAACAATTAATTTGAAACTTAATCAATTTAGGCTTCATCAAAGCAGCAACACACCCATTTAAACCAGACATGTCACAAAATTGAATACTAGGGTTAGGGTTAGGTGATACTGTCTGTTGACAGTTTTTTTTCTCTTTTCTTTCGGTGGGTTGTCGGCAGCCTCTGCACTAAGCGCTCCATTATCCCTCTCGTTATGTGTGTTTACTTTGGATGTCTTGATGTGTCACAGTCATATATTTCTCACCTGCGCAACTGCCTGATCAGCGAAATATGGAGTTCTCTTTGAGGGTTTTTGTTTAAGAATTGTGAGCTTGCCTCCATAATATTAAATGAGTTCATACAAAGTAGTGATAGGCCTATAGTAAATTAAAAAATAATTACTTTTCTGTAATTGTATATTGCAATAATAATATACTGTATGGTTGTCCCAAAATCCCATGGCACACCCGCACTTGTCTCATGGCACACTGGTGTGCCGCGGCACACCGTTTGGGAACCACTGATTTAGTGTATATGTTCATCAGATGGATATGTGTACATTTAGTGTAACTCATTCGAGTTACACTAAATAGATTGTTTTTTTTTATTGGTTCTGAACATTTACTTAATGTGTACTTACACCGGTCACTCTCAGCACACCTTCTACGGAGGAGAAGAGAAGGTAGAGGAGCCCAACGGCGACCAGCCGATGGACTGTGGTGCCGAGTCTGGGTCTGCGGCAGAGGGTGAAAGGTCAGCTTTAGCGGGAACCGGCCTGATTGCTTTTGACAGAACACAGGAAGTTGTTTTTTTTTTGAGGTCGCCCTACTTGACAATCCCGTAACCAAGACTGACGATAAGAACCAGGATTCGAGCCAGGGATCTCTTAAGTGCAGAGAGGAGCTCGGCAAAAATCACAGCACCCAGAACTGTGAAGAGAAATACAGGAGCAATGCAGATAAGAACTTTAAAAATACAGAAAAAAATAGACTAACTAGGGATGCACGATAACTGTTTTTTAAAACCACTACTGATAACTTTCAGCTCCTAAAGGCTGATACCGATAACCGATAACACACACATATACCTAAGATCATTACATCAATACTATGAACAAAATCAAAAATAGTCTTTAAATTAACAAATATCTATTTCTTCCATTGAAAAACTATTGGCAAGCCTCTCAAACATTTTCGTAAAGCTATCAAACAAACCTATTTGATATCTCACATTAACTTAAATAAGGTTCATTACTGACTGATATAAAAAAATAAAGGCTCCTTGAACTGATGGAAATACATGCATCAGAATTACTAACTGAAAAGGATTTACATTTAAAGGATTTTGACTTGTGGTTCCATTTAAATTAATACCTTTAATTAAAATAAATGAGGTTCAGTGATTTTTTGTTTTTTTATCTCATGGAAGCTTTAGATGAGATGAGGGAGAGGAGAGGGAGGGGAGGGGAGACTGTTGCTGGCTTGCGCACGTTAGCATTAGCTCGCTTTAGAGCAATTTCAAAACTCCATGGAAGCGATTGTTATGTTGTAGGTGGCCGATCAGGTTTGACGTATTAAAGCTTGTGCTTCCCTGTTTGTAGAATTCGCTCGGAGCATTCGTCACAAATAACCACCAAACTATCTTCTTCTGAAACTTTAATAAAGCTCCATGCCATCGCCGCCATGTTTGTTATGATCAGTGCTGTGCTGCAGGCTGCATTCAAGGTGTAACGTAAATTCCAACGTTCCCTCGTTTGCTAGTCGTTCTTTCAGCCTTTTCTATTTTTTTTTTTTTTTTTTATGTGTAACATGAGGGGAAATACTGCAAATATCGATTCAAGTGAGCAACTACTAAATTTATGACCGACTTAACAAGTTGTTTTCTGGCATGAGGGGGTATTCTTGATTTTCCTGATTGAGAAATTGTTTTTCTGATTATGCCGACCTTACTTGAACATAACATTCACTGCCGGTCATTTGAGACTCAGAGGGATCGAGGTACTGCCATGTTGACAAAAATATATATGTTATTGGGGCTATTCGTCGTGATATCGGACTTATCGGTATGACGTCATAATTTCCTGTTATCGGCCCGATAGTTATCGTGCACCCCTAAGACTAACCATAGTCTCCTTTGTAACGAATGCTCTGGTATTCAGAGTAGAACACAGCTTTCTCCAGGAGGCCCAGGATGATGACGGCGCCGATCCAAAACTGGATCCGCAGCAGGTCCCTCCAATAACAGGCGCACCAGAAGAGCCAGAGAGCCCCGAACAGCACATACACAATGCACATGACCATGAAGAACTGTGGCGGGAAGAGAAGACACGGACACGCGTCAGCAGAATTAACAGTTTAAAACAATGTGCAGAGATCCAGCTACTGAAACAACAACGTGTATACCATCATCAGAGGCCAGTCTGCCGGGGAGGAGTAGTCATGCGGCCCTCTCATCTCCACTTTCACTGGGAATTCACAAAGAAAGGAATCAGTCATGCTGCGATATCAGAGGCTGATTTTTGTTCTCGAGCTCTGCTCAAAACGGTCGTTTCTCACTCGTGAAAGCGAAGCTGAGCTGCTCCGCTCCGATGTCTTCATCCTCAACGCCGCGAAACAGTGGCTGCACCTTCACGATGAACAGGTACGGGCTGTCCTCCCAGGCTTTGGCCACGGCGCTGACGTCCTGGAAGAGACGACCCAGAGCTCAGAACGTAGGAGGACGAATACTATCAATGAACTGATTTCTGTTTTTAAGAAAAATATTGGCAAGAACCTCACAATACGATATGTATCATGATACTTGGGCCACGATGCGATATTATCATGATATTGCGATATCACGATACATTGCGATATTCTACCCAGTTAATATCACAATTAAAAGAAGAGATGAAAATCAAGTTGCTGTATATGTTCATCAGATGATATTGATCATTCAGAGGACAAATTGAGTCAAATCTATTAGCAAAACTATTGCTAAACAAATCAACCTATTTATTGTTTATTATTAGTGTTTTTGCACATGTAAGTATTCACAATGCATCTAATACATGAATACATTAATTTTCCAAAAAAAAAATCGATATTAGGAGTAGGGGTTTTTACGATTTTTGGCCGCCCAATATAATATTGATTTTCAGCTTCTAATTAGGGATAGGCATCCGTCGATCGTCGGGAGAATTAATGATTATAATCGATTAATCATTAACATTTTTATATTGAAAACTATCACGATTATTCTTGATAACGGCGTGACGTTTGTTTTCCCCTTTGGCCTGGTTGCTATGGCCCGCGCATGCCCAGATGTGTTCAGTGACCCGGATGTTCGCGGTCGAGAAAAACGTGACAGACATTTCCTTTTTCTTTTCTTAAAAAAAAACAACGATAATAAAAGAAGAGATATCGAGGAGACTACTTAACAAGGACAATTTATATCCAATTATATCAAAGCAGCAGTATTACAGGCTTTTTGTTTCTTAAAAAGATGCGCTTGTTGTGTGCTCGATGTGCACTGCAGCTCCTTCTGGTCCGTGCTAACACCGAGTTGAGGCTAGGCTAGGCTAGGCTAGGCTGAGATAGAGATGAACCGCCTCCACCGTCCTTTACAAGGCTTGGATGCACGTTGTTCAAGTGATACATCATTGTCATTGTCGATTAATTGTATTTGTAATTTACATTGCAGTGATTGCAGTACACTTGGTCATTTTCTAAATGAAAATGGTCCCACGCCACACTTTACCGCAACCGCTCCATGATAAGGCGAGGACCTACAGAAGCTCGCAAGTAACAACTGAGGCAAGCCAGGGTACGATGGTGAAATGTTGCCCCCTGTTGCCAAATTTCTATCGGTGGCACAGCGAAATGCATCGCATTGTTTGAGGACGTGCACTGATAACCTACATTCGGATTGTTAAGAAAAAACAAAACATTCAGTTCATCGACGAAAATGAATGTCTTCGACCAAATTCTTAATGATCAATCATCGATTAATCGATTAATTATGCCCATCCCTATTCTTAATATCGTTTTTTTTAAGGAAAATTCATTCATTCACTTTAATGTGCAAAAACACTAATAATAAACAATAAATAGGTTGTTTTGAAGCAAATAGTTTTGACTCAATTTGTCCTCTGAATGATCAATATCATCTGATGAACATAGACAGCAACTTGATTTTTCATCTCTTCTTTTAATTGTGATATTAACTGGGTAGAATATCGCAATATATCGCAAGAATATCTTATCGTGACCCAT
Organism: Hirundichthys speculiger; assembly: GCA_018398805.1. Taxonomy (NCBI): domain Eukaryota; kingdom Metazoa; phylum Chordata; class Actinopteri; order Beloniformes; family Exocoetidae; genus Hirundichthys; species Hirundichthys speculiger. Next base: position 972,495 of record JAGFBZ010000083.1, on the reverse strand, counting down.
GTATCATGATACATATTGTATTGCAAGGTCCTTGCCAATACCCACCCCTAATTAGGAGCTGAAAAATCAATATTATATTGGGCGGCCGAAAAATCACGATATATTGCCAAATTGATTTTTTTCACACCCCTAGCTAAAAATGTTAAAAACTCAATATTTTAATTAAACATATTAAAGACGTCTCACCGGCTTGTCAGGCCAAGTAAAAGTCTGATTCGATGGTTCAATCTGAAAAACAAAAACAAAACAAATTAAATTTTTTTTGCTGCATAATATTTGGTGATTTAATGACAGATTTATAAAGTCAGACTCAAACTCTGAATATCGTCCGGTCGGTTTGATGCATCACCCACCTTTGGCCTGGACAGTGGCTGATAAGGGTTGAATTCTGGAAAATAAACCTTAAAAAAAAATAAACAAAAGAAGCATGAGGCTCAGATGTTTAGCAACAGAGTTGAAACACTCAAACATAATTTCGATGGCGCCATGCGTTGCGTCGTAGCGTGATGCCTCGGTCACACACCTTCGGCAGGAAGAGAGACGAGCAGTTTTCAAAGAACATGTAGCCTTGACTGTAGAAGCCGCTCCAGCCGTCCTTCAGCATGTGGTCCATGCCGAACATGTTCATGGCTTTGCTGTCCTTCAGAGAAACACGAGGAAAAGCACAACAGTCGGTTAAGCTTTTCCGTTTATGATCGTCTAAACAGCTGGGTGATGTGGGTTGGGGTTAAAGAAGACAACCTGGCAGGCTGCAGGTCTGCGGCAGTCAACGTGTTAACACAACTCCAACAGGGAAAGACGTAAGCAACGGTTCAAGAGAAGTGGCTTTTGCTGAGCAACAATCCAGGATGGATCGTGAAACTGTTTCCAAACTATCTGGATTTCAAGATTAGAGCTGAGCGATTTTATCGATTCTGCGATATATATCGATATTTTATTTCCCCAGGGTATCGATTTTTCAGCTGCGGGTATCGATATTCTAAGTTTCTTTCAAAACCCCCGTGTTCCACCTTTAAAAGCTTGCAAGCAACAATTTGCACTGTTTTAATAAATTTAAACTATTTTGCTCAACACATCTTTTATTCATTTTGTCCAGCATTTGCAAGCTGCCTGTCAGCCATATAATGTGTAATTGATGCTTAAAGTTAACCTCTGAACATGAAGGCATATATTTAATGTTAGGGTGTGTGTGGGAGGTGTACCGAAGTTCAGTGTGCACCTGCACGACCTTTCACTGGAGATCTTTATCTGCTTCACACTGCAGTGAGGCTGTTAAACTGGACTTGAGAGAATACCACAGGTTTCATTTAAATATGTTCTCTTTATTGCTCTTTTGTGCATGAAATGCACTCAACAACTAAGTAAAGCTGAAACATTTAAACATTTAAAAGAACAAAATACGTGGTGTGAACTGAAGTCACTGAGCAGACACCAAACGATTAAAAATACTGCTGACAAGATGGTTTTAATTCATGTCAAACCTGATCTGTAAAATCTCTCTGGTCCGGTTAACCTCAGAGGACTCTGAGTCCTTTTCAGGACTCGTCAGGTAACGGACAGTTAACTTAAATCCTGGATCCTGAAAACTTCAAGGGCCAATATTAATGAGTGTTGAATGAATGATGGCTGGTGCCAGACAGACCAGTCTGAGCATTTCAAAAACCTGCTGATACACTGGTGCGTTCATGTACTGATTTATAGAGAATAAAAAACAGAATATCAAGCGAGCAGCAGCTCTCTGGGAGATAAACTTCTTGTCAGAGGTCAGAGGAGAACGGCAGGACTGCTTCAAGGTAACGTAGAGGCAACATTAACTCAAATAACCACTGGTTGTAGCCAGTGTATGTACGCTTCTAAAGAAGCACCAGTCGAACCCGAACGCGGGGCTGCTGTGGTCGACGGATGTGAAGCCAAAACCCCCAAACTAGCAGCAGAGGTGGCGCTAAATAACCAGTCAGACATTTAAAATAAAGAAGCAGGTAACTCACTGGTGTGTTGAAGACCTCGTTGTAGCAGACAGATGAGCGCAGATACCAGCTGATGTTGAAGACCAGGCTTCTGTCACATGATCCTGTATCATTCTGGACTGCAGAGAGAAGAAATGAGACCGTTTCAGGGGTATAAATCCCACCAGCTCGTCAACATTTCAGTTTCAAGGCCTGCCCAGTCTTCTTCTGACATTTACTTTCTCGTGAACTTTTTTTAGGGCTGGGCAAGTTAACGCTTTATTATCGCGTTAACTCATTAATTTATTAACGTCGACATTTATTTTATCGCGCATTAACACATGTTGCTCACATGCTTTTGTTTTGAAAAATCTGTTACTGGCTGCTGCGGAACCAGAAGACAATTGGCAGGTAAACATGCGGAGAAGCTAAAACGGACATGGAGAACGGTAAAAATCCGTGAACTTTACAGTTCAGGTAGCAACTCAGGTAGCAATATTAACAATTCTGTCTGAAAAAAATAAAATTCTGGACTGCAACAAAACTTTCTCGTCATTCCTCCATGTTCCATCAGATCTGCTCCATGTGTTCACTGTCCTGCTGTTCTCTAGCTGGTTACTGCAGTGTGGCTCCATCTAGTGGCACAGATGTGTAATGACAACAGAAAGTCCAGTCCTCGATTATAAAACAAATTCAGTTCTGTGGGCAGTTTTTTAATTTTGTATTTTTGATCCAAGTCTAAAATTGAGATATATTAAAAAAAACAGGCATTTTTTTTTCTTTTTTTTGTGTTAGATTAAAAAACAAAAAATGTAATAAGATGTTACTTTTTAATTTTTGTAATTTTTGATTGACAATTGAAAATGGAAACAATGAATGAGACACGGATTGATAAAGTTACTGAACTTTCACATGGACATTTTCATTTTAAAGTTCTCCCAGACGGAGGATTCAACAGAAACAAGGTTATTTGTAACAACTGACAAGTTAAACTCCCCGTTAAAAGTTTCTGCTGTTACCTCAGAAATTACCTGTTTTAATGTTCTGATTGTGCTGAGCCACAATCATTTTGTTGGATTTTGTTTGTAGACTTTTTTTTTTATATATATAAAAACAGGATGACATTAATGCCCTGGCAGTGGCAATAAGCTTTATTTTACTTAGCATTTTTTTTAAGATGAGATTTACACTAAATATGTGTTACTGACAAGTGCTGATGTTAAAAGTGTTTGAACAACAAATGTTATGGCACTTTAGTTCATATGGCAGCAGAACATTTAAATAAAAGTGACCTTTACACTACTTTTGAATTCATTATTTGATTTTGCGTATACAATGCGATTAATCATGATTAATCAGGGAAATAATGCGATTAAAAATTGTAATTGTTTTTTTTTTCCCACCAACCGTTAATCACTGTCTATCCCAGACTCAGGTGTCATCCTTTCATTTTCTCTTATGTCTGATCAAACGTCTAAAGCCAAAAGACTTTACTTTTACATTTTAGTCAGTCAGTCAGAAACTCAGCTATGATTTTGAATTTCAACACATCGGTTTTAAACCAATCAGTCTTATTATTCTGCTGTGATTCTTTAGAAACATGAGCACACAGGCTGGAAATTTAAAGTTCTGGATGTTTGTGAACGTCTTTGTTATCATAGTTTTCTTTTTTTTTTTTATTAATATTACTCTTGATACCTTGTTGTTGCTGTCAAAGCACCAGAAATAACTTTTGTTTGCATCAAAATATCAGTTTCAAATGTATTTTCTAATTTTTAGGAAGTATAGTCGAGCTCTCACAATATTCCGACCCCACAACCAGCGAAATCCGACTAAAGTAACTCTGGACTAGAGCTGAGCGATTTTATCGATTTTGCGATATATATCGATATTTTATCGAGTATCGATACAGCCATATAATGTGTAATTGATGCTTTCAGTTCAATTAATTCAAACAAAGTCATTGGAACACTCACAAGATGTCACCACAATCACTTTGTCCCTTTAAAATCTTTCGGAAAATTATGTAAATGTATTGTAAGATGAATATCGATATATATTGTATCGTGAGCTGAATATCGTGTATCGTATCGTGAGATTAGTGTATCGCTACAGTCCTACTCTGGACTCCCAGTCGTTTCTTGGGACAACTGCGAATTATTCTTGAGCTTGTTTGACAGTCAAATATGATCATTTTGAAGGTGTCCAGTCTTGGCTTTTCAATATTAGCGGCGGAGCTACTAGAACTGAAAGTGTAGAATCTACGACGATGAGCCCCGCAGACGACGCTCGTTTAGAGCGACGACTCAAGGCCTGATCCGTTTCTTTTCAAGCTTTTTGTGTGAGTGCATGTCCCAATCTCCTCGCTAGCTGTCTGCCTCAGATGCAGCAGCCAAAGACAGATGGAGGTGGAGAAGCGAGGCCACTTACAGCTCATGAAGATGGTCGTGTTGGCGTACAGCGTCTTCCGAAACACAGCATCCTGGGTCTGGAAACACAAAACAACGAATCCCTCAGCTGCAGATTTGTCCGACTCAAGACGTCAGGTAGTGTGACAGAAGGTTAAATTTGAAAAAAGGGTTTGTTTTTTTTCAGGAAACGCTGCATTAATCAGTTTAAACCCAGGTCCAGAAATAAACATAACTTTACGTTACACCAAATGTAGCGTCACCATGTCGTAAAACAGCACCAGCTTTGCTTCAAATCTACCAAACTGATGGTTTTAAAGAGATCTCAGCTTGTTTTTTACATTACAAACAGTAAAAGTTGCATCATAGACGTGCACGTGAGGGGCTGGAATTAGAAGAAGGCAGGAACTTATTTTTAACTTTCATTCAGACCATGAAATTCTCACACAAATGTCTACTTAATGATTTGAAACTTTCACGTTCAGATGTCACAGAAGTCACCTCTAAAATACGAGGGACGTGATGACTTTATCCTCCTCTGACGCAACATATGAAACTATGAACTACACCTTTTTTCTACAGCATTTAACTCTTTTCCCTGTTAAGTCAAAGAGAAAAGGGTTCGACGGTAAAAACCCCTGATTTATGGAAGTAATCAAACTAGGGGTGCACGATAACTATCGGGTCAATAACAGGAAATTATGACGTCATCTCGATAAATCCGATATCATGACGAATAGCCCCAATAACATATATATTTTTGTCAACACGGCAGTGCCTCACTCCCTCTGAGCTTTGAATGACCGTCAGTGAATGTTATGTTCAAGTGACGTCGGCATAATCAGAAAAACGATTTCTCAATAAGGAAAATCAAGAATACCCCCTCATGCCAGAAAACAACTTGTTAACTCGGTCATAATTTTAGTAGTTGCTGACTTTAATTGATATTCACAGTATTTTCCCACATGTTACACATAAAAAATAGAAAAAAAAATAGATGAGACAGAAAGAACGACTAGCAAACAAGGGAACAGAGGAATTTACGTTACACCTGGAATGCAGCATTGCGGCACAGTGCGCTGATGAAGAAAAAAAAACATGGTGGCGACTGCATGGAAACTTTGTTAAAGTTTCAGAAGAAGATAGTTCGCTGGTTATTTGTGACAAATGCTCCAAGCGAAGGAGGGAAAAATAGCACAAGCTTTAATACGTCAAACCCGATCAGCCACCTGAAACATAATCATCACTTCCATGGAGTTTTGAAATCGTGCTAACGTGAGCTAACATGAGACAGCCAGCACTAAGACTCCGCTCCCCTCTCCTCTTCTCTCCTCTTCTCTCCATCATTTCTCTCATCTAAAGCTTCCATGAGATAAAAAAAACAAAACTACTGAACCTCATTTACTTTAATTAAAGGTATTCACCACAAGCCAAAATCCTTTAAAAGTAATTTTTTGTTACTATGAAGTGCACTTTTTCAGTTTATTTACAGACAAGTCTAACTTGTGTCAGTACATTATGACCTGTGCATTATTTTTTATTGTCATTGAGGAATGCATTTTTTCAGTTTGTAATTCTGATGCATGTATTTCCATCAGTTCAAGGAGCCTTTATTTTTTTTATATCAGTCAGTAATGAACCTTATTTAAGTTGATGTGAGATATCAAATAGGTTTGTTTGATAGCTTTACGAAAATGTTTGAGAGGCTTGCCAGTAGTTTTTCATTGGAAAAAATAAATATCTGTTAATTTAAAGAGTCAAAACTGTTTTTGGTTTTGTTCATAGTATTGATGTAATGATCTTAGGTATATGTGTGAGTTATCGGTTATCGGTATCGGCCTTTAGGAGCTGAAAGTTATCGCTATCGGTTTTAAAAAACAGTTATCGTTCAATCAATCCCTAAATCAAAGTCTCCTGTTGGTTCCCAGATCAACAACCTGTTACTGTCACATCCATCACCCCTGGTTTCTTCTGAAGTTTGTCCACCACGACAATGTCTAGTTGGTTGTCATCACGGCTGTGATCAGTCATCTTTCACTGGGGGTTCTTTGGACGCGCCTGCGTCTCACAGCCTGGTGTTCTGTCCTGGACCGTCTCGGGGGCCTTCACCTTCACTGGGGGTCTCACCTGGTGTGTTCAGGATCCCAGCAGACCCCTGTGATCCTGAACGGGGCCGAAGTGAACACAAACGATGGACGGGTGCTGCTTCATCCTGGATTTGAAGCCTTCTCGTACAGTCTCAGGGGACCAGACTAGTGAGGGATTTTCTGATTTCAACATCAGCGTCTTACATCTCCTCCAGCAGCTGCAGATTATTGGACGTTTTTAAACCAGCAGTCATCTTATTCTGACAGATGTTCCCCTTTTTGGCAGCCAAACTACTTTCACCACAACCTCAGTGACAGATCAACTTTTGCAGACAGGATGGTCCACCCAGTTTTAAACTGTTACTGTTTTTTTTTTGTTTTTTTTTTTTGTGAAACTCATTTCCAGAAAGTAAAAGCACCTGTTTTCACCTTAATCTGGCACCAGCACCAACACATCAATTACAATGCATTTATTATAATTCACAGTTCTTATGGTTCTAATGAGAATTAAGGAATAAGAAGCTTAAATTTGTCAAGATACGGGAAGGAGAGCGGTTGTTATTATTCCTGACAGCTCGGCTATCCGAGCTAACAGCTGCTGAAGATGTAGCATAGCTCACGACGTAATAACATTACAAAAAAAAAGGTGGACTTATGTTTCAGGATACTGTAAAACACTGACCGAGTTGACGTTCACGCTCCATACAGAGACCTCTGCCGCTTCTCCAAGACGCAAAGCTACTGTTAAGGCCAGCAAACACAGACGAAGCTCCGGAGCATCTGGCATCTTCATCTGCGGCTACTTCTGGTCACCGGGTCCGCACCATTGCCTCTCCAGCGTACACCGGCGGCTCGCTGGGTGGGCGGGGCCTGCGCACCAGACAGCAGGTGTTTCGTGGAATAAGCGGATCCCGGTGTGAAGATGAGATGTCACGTGGTTGAATACAACCAAAGGGCTGCTGGGGGTTGTTCCGTGCATCGTGCGCGTACATGAAGGCGAATACAGAAAGATAGGCCCCGCGGAGCAGTCTGACGGCAGAAGTTGATGCCACCTGGACCAGTTCTGTATGTTCACCGGGGAAGCCCGCTTCCACAAACTAAGGTGCACATGAAAAAGCAGGACTGACTCCACAATTAAAAATATAACACTTAATTATAAAAACTAAAAAATAAGATACCAGGGAACATAATAAAAACTGACCTGCTTCTGTCATAGTTACAATATATTTGATTAAGTCGGCATGACTTTGAAGTTTTAAAAGAGTCACACTTTGAAATTACTATTATTACCATCATTGATGATAATAATAATATTTATTAATTTTATTTATAAATATTATTATTTATTAATAATAATAATATTTATTAATAAATAACAAAATGTGCTGTCATTTTGGTTCTAACCTTTATGTCTTTCTGTACTTTCAGATCCATCCATTCATCCATCATTTAGGAAATACTAACTATTATGACCGGTTAAAATATAAATGTCGTACATTAGAGTACGGGAGCACCAGGTGGATCTGATTTTCAACCCTGTTTGATCAGTAATTAGCCCACATACGTTTTTCTTTTGTCTTCATTTGTCTTAATTCATGTCCGAGCGGTAAACAGCGAACGAGAAGAGCCGACTCCCGCCGAGGAGAGCCGAATCCTCTGCTCTGCTGAGAAGCCGTGCAGGCAGAGGCGGGACTTTATTTTGATGGGCACATCAGGCGGCCAATCACATGCGAGGACAGTAGACAGGCGCACAGAGAGCGTCAAACTGCACTAAACCTTTATTAAAAGTGTCACAAGGAAATCATTCCAGTACGATGAAGAAAAGCTCTTTTAGAATATGCATTGACATTTTGCCACCAGTGCTGGTGTGTATAAAATATTACTAAATGTAACTACTGCTTTCTGAAACGCTTCTGTAAGGACTGTATGGCAAAAAAAAGGACAAAAGAAAAAGTTTTAGGCACAAAATGCTGTATTGCCGTTAAGTATTAAAAGAAAAATCTAATAATTTTTTTTGTTTTCAGGGAAAGAGAAAAGAAAGAAACTTAAACATAGTGTTGAGAAACTAAATGTAGTTTTGAAACATTAAAAAAAACAGCCTGTGAAAAGTTTATGACTCCATCTTGGCTCAAAGTTTCCAGTTGTGAGTTTTCAACTAAAAAGAGCTGTTCATTAAACAAAGACTCCCCTTCCCTGATCTGGACAGACTTACTCACACTAACAGCATAACTGAGCATGAATCCTCTCCTTTCTGTTCAGTTTTTCAGTATTTTGTTGGTATTTATCCTACTTTTGCATGTCTGTCCTTTTATTGAAACATGGTCCACCACACCTTCATTTACATGCACCGCAGTCATCACACCATCGCTGTCTGGTCTTTTTGTCTGTCCTCTCATGTTTCACTGTCTGTGATTTTAGTCTGACACAATCGGGGTTTCAGGTGTTAATAAAATATGTTGGATTAGACAGTCAGAATGAACCGGTTAAGGACACATTCACTCACACAAGAAAAGTAGCATCTGGAAGATTAAAATGCATGTATATCTGAGTTTAAAATGTTTTTAGAAATTATGGCACTAACCTTTAACATATATTCAGAATTTTTTTTCAAAGGAGACTATTTTGAATATATTTTTAGGGAAAAAAACAGTTAAGGACACATTCAAAAATGTGTACATGTTTCAGGATGCTATTGGCAAAAAGTACAATTAACATCTATATCTTTCTTAAATTTTGATAGATATTGTTTTACAGGGTAGAATTTGTGTATCAATTTAAATGAGATTTCTTTGATTTTGTTGGTTAAGAAAAATTTTAGTGGTAACACCTAAACTTTTTTCCCACTCAATATCAGTCACAAAGTTGAGCCGATAAAAACTGGCAGGTGGGACAGTAGTTAAGCTATTTTGAAACATGGCTCAAGCATGTATGGAGCCCCGTTTGGGTCATAATTCAATTAATAAATAAGTATATTATTATGAAATACAGGCATTTATTATTATAAAATGTTTGCCATTATTATGAAATACATGTTTATTATTATTAAATATTTCCCATTATTATGAAATATATGTGTATCATTATATAATATTTCCCATTATTATGAAAAAATGTCATTATTATAAAATATGTTTTTATTATTATTTCATCTTAGTTTAATGCGCAATAGTTTATTTCAGAATGGCTTTTTTAAAATCTTAGAATAAGTTTTTACATAATGGCTTCCTTTTTCATAAGAATGAGCTTTTACATAATAATGACATTTTGCCACTGGGCGGGACCAGTGGTTGACCTGCATGCTCATTGGCTGATCCTTCTCCATTCTACGCTCTGACATCGATTAGTTTTGGCCATGAGGTCCCGTTAGCAGCGGGCCGTGACATCATCAAGGTGCGCTCCTACTGCCCTGGAGTATATACATTGCACCTCTCGCCCACTATCGATATTCACTGTTCTGTTGCTTATACCTGAATGAAAGAGCAGCCAATCACATAAATGGCTCCGCCCTCTCTGGTGTGATTGACACACAAATCATTCTTATGAAAAACAAATCCATTATTATGTAAAAGCTCATTCTCATGAAAAACGAAACCATTATCATAATATTGGGAGATATTTCATAATAATAAACGCCTGTATTCCATAATAATAGACTCATTTATTCATTGAATTATGACCTAAACGGGGTTCCATATCAGTGAAAATGAGTCTGACACCCCTTTTAGGACGGGATCTAAACCGCGCGTTTCCCCCTCCGGACCAGAAGGTGGCGCTGACGTCACATCTGAGCTGGAACCGCAGTAAAGAACCAAGAAGAGGAAAAACTACCGAGGAGAGCGACGGTGAAGCCTCCAGCTGTCGGGACCGCAGCTGAGAATAAAACTAAAATCCGATGACTCCAGTCGGTGTTCATGTGAGGAGATTCACCGACTGTGACCGGCAGTTGTCCGTGTCTGCGTCTGCTGGGAATGGCGGGAAACAGTCAGCCCGTTGTTAGGTATAAACATGTTTATGTGCTGCGACCTTTCACATATGAGCACTGACACGATAATAAAAACTGGATTCACACACGTTTTCATTTTTATACGCTCTAACTTTAGTCTGGCATCGTGTCCCAGGCGTCAAACTGTCCAGGTATTAAAGTAAACTGTTAAATGACTTGTTTGTTTATGTGTCGGAGGGTTGGAGGACTCACCTGTTGCCACTTATAAACATTTAGCCCCCTTTTTAGGGGCCTTTACACCTATAGGACCGATACCTGTCTGCTACAGCAGGTTACAGTTTTGCTCTGAGCCTGTGGTGGGCTGAACCTGTCCACCTGATGGCCTCTCTTGTTTTCAGTGTCATCCCTGATGATGAGGGCAAAGAAAAGTTCAAGAAGAGTGACAATGTTGCTTTCTACAGGTAGGCTGAATATATCAGGATCATTTCATTATGTGTGTGTATGATTTCAACCACAGATTATATCAGATCACTGCTGCAGAGGATTACTCTCAAATACACACTACCTGGCCTGTATATGCTATAAATATATATATATACACGTATACGCTCACCATAACTGTAATTGCTGCATGCATTTGTTGTGGCTCTGTTTTGATCATCTTATGTAATGTCTCAACATCTGTTTTAGTCCAGAGTTGCTTTATTATTATGGTTTATTTATTTTTTGTAGAGCTGGGCAATGATTAAAATTTTTAATCGAGATTACTCACATGATTTCCCTGATTGATCACGATTAATTGCATTATTTCCCTGATTAATCACGATTAATTACATTGTATACACAAAATCAAATAATGAATTCAAAAGTAGTGTAAAGGTCACTTTTATTTAAATGTTCTGCTGCCATATGAACTAAAGTGTCATAACGTTTGTTGTTCAAACACTTTTAACATCACTTGTCAGTAACACATATTTAGTGGAAATCTCATCTTAAAAAATGTTAAAATAAAATAAAGCTTATTCCCACTGCCAGGACATTAATGTCATCCTGTTTTATTGAAAAAAAAAAAAAAAGTCTACAAACAAAATCCAACAAAATGATTGTGTCTCAGCACAATCAGAACATTCAAACAGGTAATTTCTGAGGTAACAGCAGAAACTTTTAACGGGGAGTTCAACTTGTCAGTTGTTACAAATAACCTTGTTTCTGTTGAATCCTCCGTCTGGGAGAACTTTAAAATGAAAATGTCCATGTTAAAGTTCAGTAACTTTACCAATCCGTGTATCATTCATTCTTTTCATTTTCAATTGTCAATCAAAAATTAAAAAATAATTAAAAAGTGACATTTTATTACGTTTTTCATTTTTAAATCTAACACAAAAAAATGCCTTTTTTTATATTTCAATTTTAGACTTGTATCAAAAATACGAAATTAAAAAACGGGCCACAGAACTGAATTTGTTTTATAATCGAGGACTGGACTTTCTGTTGTCATTACACATCTGTGCCACTAGATGGAGCCACACTGCAGTAACCAGCTAGAGAACAGCAGGACAGTGAACACATGGAGCAGATCTGATGGAACATGGAGGAATGACGCCAAAGTTTTGTGTCAGTCCAGAATTTTTGTTTTCAGACAGAATTGTTAATATTTCTACCTGAACTGTAAAGTTCACGGACTTTTACCGTTTTCCTTGTCTGTTTTAGCTTCTCCGCATGTTTTTCCGCCAATTCTCTTCCGGTTCCGCAGCAGCCAGAAACAGACTTTTCAAAACAAAAGCATGTGACCAACATGCATTAACGCGCGATAAAATAAATGTTGGCGTTAATAAATTAATGCGTTAACGCGATAACACGTTAACTTGCCCAGCCCTAATTTTTTGCCAAGCTCTTGTGTCAGTGATGGGAGAGTCAGGCCGACTGCGTAAAGTCTTCTCCAGCACATCCCAACGTTTCATAAGGGGGTTTAGGTCTGTGAAAACGGGATCTTATGGTCCCTCATAATCAGTATCGTCAGGCAAGAAACAAAACTGTTGATGGAAACACCTCATCATTCAGTAGATGTAGGTTTCCAGTTGAACCCCAAATTATAATATCGCCCCCGCAGGCTGGTACGCTCTCTAACCCTGATGGCCACGTCATCCTTTAACAGAGTAAATCTGGATTCACTAGTCCGTATTTAGGTTTCAGACCTTGATCTAGATCTTAATCCCGAATCCATCCTTAATCCGGCCACATTTCCTCCTGGAAGATGATGGTTCTCATAATGTGTTGGACAGTTTCTCACAACCTTTTAGTAAATTCAGTGACATCTTTGGCTGTTTTGTTTGTGTGACACAGACAGATGTGTCTTCCAGCATGGTTGTTGTGGACTGAGAAGCTCCTCGCTGAGTCATTTAGAGCTATATCAGTTGTTACCAGCTGATTTTATTTTCTTTTATTCCTTTTTTGGTGAGCCGCTGCATAGTGAGTCTCTCAAATGATGGTTGTTGTCACTTTTGAGGCGACAGATTCAGGGCTTAAACCGGAGGCACCGGGCGCTTTTGGACACGATGGTGCTCACGGAGAAGGGGGCGCAGTTCCATCTGCTGGAGCCTGAAACGCAGGTCAGTGTTGCTGAAAATGAAAACGACTTAAGAATGTTCTGGAAACAATATAAAACCTCCGTTGATGAACAGTCTCTCAGTCTCTCTGTCTCACTCACCTTGATGCTGACATTTCTTTTACAGGCCAGGCTGCTTCTGTCTGTGTCACCCTGCAAATCCGACACTGTGAGGATTGTGATAGACGAAGTCCAGCCCATTAAAGAGCGATACCGAGTCCCAGACGTGATGACCGGGGAGCTGCAGTGTGCGCAGTGAGAGCTGCATCTTTGTAGGGCAGTCCTATCAGATCCGCTGTCTTCTAGAGCTGAGCGATTTTATCAATTCTGCTATATATTAGGGGTGTGAAAAAAAATCGATTTGGCAATATATCGCAATTTTCGGCCGCCCAATATAATATCGATTTTTCAGCTCCTAATTAGGGGTGAGTATTGGCAAAGACCTTGCAATACAATATGTATCATGATACATGGGTCACAATACAATATTATCGCGATATATTGTGATATTCTACCCAGTTAATATCACAATTAAAAGTAGAGATGAAAAATCAAGTTGCTGTATATGTTTATCAGATGATATTGATCATTCAGAGGACAAATAGAGTCAAAACTATTTGCTTCAAAACAACCTATTTATTGTTTATTATTAGTGTTTTTGCACATTTAACTGAATGAATGAATTTTCCTAAAAAAATCAATATTAGGAGTAGGGATGGGCATAATTAATCGATTAATCGATGATTGATCATTAAGATTTTGGTCGAAGACATTCATTTTCGTCGATGAACTGAATGTTTTGGGTTTTTTTTTTTATCCGAATGTAGGTTATCAGTGCACGTCCTCAAACAATGCGGTGCATTTCACTGTGCCACCGATAGAAATTTGGCAGCAGGGGGCAACATTTCACCATCGTACCCTGGCTGGACTCAGTTGTTACATGCGAGCTTCTATAGGTCCTTGCCTAATCATGGAGCAGTCGCGGCGAAGTGTGACGTGGGACCATTTTCGTTTAGAAAATGAACAAGTGTACTGCAATCACTGCAATGCAAATTACAAATAGAATTAATCGACAATGACAATGATGTATCACTTGAACAACGCGCACCCAAGCCTTGTAAAGGACGGTGGAGGCGGTTCATCATCAGCCTAGCCTAGCCTAGCCTAGCCTCAACTCGGTGTTAGCACGGACCAGAAGGAGCTGCAGTGCACATCGAGCACACGACACACGATTTTTTTTTGTATGTTGTAATGGTTACTTAAATGTCCAAAAACACTAATAATAAACAATAAATAGGTTGTTTTGAAGCAAACAGTTTTGACTCAATTTGTCCTCTGAATGATCAATATCATCTGATGAACATATACAGCAACTTGATTTTTCATCTCTAATTTAAATTTTGATATTAACTGGGTAGAATATCGCAATATATCATATTTTATTGCGACCCAAGTATCATGATACATATTGTATTGCAAGGTCCTTGCCAATACTCACCCCTACTATATATATCGATATTTTATCGATATGATATCGAGTATCAATTTTTCAGCCGCAGGTATCGATATTCTAAGCTTCTTCCAAAACCCACCTTTAAAAGCTTGCAAGCAAATTTCCACTGTTTAAATAAATGAAACTATTTTTCTCAACGCGTCTTTTATTAATTTTGTCCAGCATTTGCAAGCTGCCTGTCAGCCATATAATGTGTAATTGATGCTTTCAGTTCAATTAAATCAAACCAAGTCATTGGAACACTCAATCACAAAATCACTTTGTCCCTTTAAAATCTTTCAGAAAATGATGTAAATGTATTATAAGATGAATATTGATATATATCGTATCGTGAGCCGAATATCGTGTATTGTATTGCAAGATTAGTGTATCGCTACAGCCTCATCTGTTTGTCTGCTTCGTCTGGACACCAGCTGATTTCTTCTCTCATCATCTGGAAGGTTGAGAGTGGAGAGGCGGACCAGGGACTGCGTCACCCTCTCCTGGTCCTCGGGACGCTACCAGGTCAGCGTTTGGAGTTTCCCTTTCCGCCTGGAGGTCCAGTGCGAACGCGAAGCGTTGGTGACGTTCAACTCTGAGGGCAAACTGTGGTTCGACAGACTGCAGGAGCCGCCCAGGTGAGCTGTGCGGGGATCAAAACCAGAAATGGTTATTTCTGCATGAATCAATTTAACCAACTGTGTTCTTCTTCTGCATTTCTCGGCGCTGCGATCGCGCAGCAGTGAGGTAAGTAAACGACGAACCGGTTGAGCTCGTAATGTAAAATCATTCCTGCCTGAAGCCCAGTCTGACTGATGAACGTCTTTTCTCTTCCTCGCTCCTGTGTCACCTTCAGGATGGCCGGACAGCTTCGTTGTGGACGGAGACTTTCAGGAGCTTTGTGGACTTCAAGGCAAACGGTTGGTTCCTGCTCCTAAACGATTGAACAACTCCTTCAGTTTGGGTCTAAATGACATCCAATACAAGAAAACTGTTTTATAAGTCCAAAGTTTCCCTTTTGCAGTCCCTTGTGAAAGTATTCGGCCCCCTTGAGGCTTCAAACATAAAGATATAAAATTTCAATTTTTTTGTCAAGAATCAACAACCAGTGGGACACAATTGTGAAGTGGAACAAAATTTATTGGATTTTTTATTTTTGTAATTCTCTTTTTATTAGTTTTCTTATTACAAACAAAATCACAAGGATACAAGATATACCATACAAATGACAATGTACCAAAAGACAGGACTGAAACAGACACTGCCAAGAAAGAAAAAACAAACAAACAAACAAAAAAAAAAAACAAAGGATCACAGGGTAAGCAGTATCATCATCAAAAATCAGCCTACAACAACATTACAAGTTTCAATGCATAAAGCCTTGCTATTCACATCTCATCCATAAGTTGCATAGATCTGCATGGTCAGACATAATCACTTAGAAAATACCACTCAGGCCGTCCAGGGAGGATATAAGGCACCAAAGAAGCAGGGGAGAGCCTTGCTGTTTTGTCTTACTGTAAATCAGTTATTCGTTCAATATCAAGTTTAAGTAAGGGCCCCATATTTTCCAAAATATCTCCATCTTATTGTTTAGTTTAAAAATTATTTGTTCATAGTTTGCTATTTTAGTCATTTCTCCACACCATTCATTAAAAGGGATGGTATTTCTTGTTTTCCAGTGCCTAAGCACTATCCTACAGCCCATAATAAGGGCTAATCTACACCACACAACCTGTTGGTCTGTCAAGCGAACCCCTTCTGGTATCATACCTAACATGCAGAGTGCTGGGTTTTGTATCATTTCAGTATCCAGTACCTTATTAAGAAAGAATATAATATTATTCCATAAATTTCTGGTCATTTGACAATCATATAACATATGTTTAAATGTACCTTTGTCACTATCACACCTCCAACATAAATCAGAATCCCGTAGTTTGAGTCTTGCCATCTTACATGGAGTCCAGTAGCTCCTATGAATAATCCTATGAGTGATTAATCTCATCTGTATCTCTCTCGATGTTTTATACCAGGAACCCACAATTTCTCTGAACCTCTCATCAGTTATTTCTCTCCCTACATCCTCTTCCCAGGCTCGTTTGAGACCATTAAGTCTTGGTGTGAGAGATTGTCTCATAGTACTGTAAAATCTCGAAGCCCCACCCTTCACCTGTTGTCTGGCCTGTAAAATTTCCTGTATACTGGTTTGATGTATTAAGGGAAATTTCTTTTTTATGGACATTACACAACTTCTCAGTTGGAGATATTTCCAAAAATCTTTCATAGGAATTTTATATTTAATCATTATTTGTCCAAATGACATAAAATGGTCATCCTCGAAAACATCTTCAATAAAAATTATACCTGCCTCGACCCCAGTTTCCAATAAAGCGTCTTCTTGCCCACTTCAAGAATTTGTTGTGCCAAAGAGACGATTTTTTGGTGAAGGAAGGGTTTTCCCCAATAATTTGATGTGATATTTTCCAAGTATCTCTCGCAAACTCAAGCAGTGGGTTCCTAAATGGTATTTCTCCCCTTGTTTGTGATATAAAAGCCTGTAGTGGGAGGGGTCCTGTAAGTTCCTTTTCAATTAAAACCCATCTTGGAACTTGGTCCTCTGCCAAATACAGTTTGGACATCTGATTCAAGGAAAAAACATATTGATACCAATCTACTTTTGGTAGACTGAGACCCCCATCTACATTAGCTGCGCATAGTTTAATTCTATTAAAAAGAGGTCTTCTGCCTGCCCATAAAAATGAATTTACTGCCCTATTGAATCTTGATAGTAGTGGAGGAGGGAATCTTAAAGATAAGAGGCATGTTACATAGTTGATTTGTGGAACTATCATCATCTTTAAGATGTTTATTTTGCCTAATAAAGATAGTCCCAGCTTTGCCCAATTTTGTAAGGTACTCTCAATTTTCTGAATAAGAGGAAAGAGATTGTCCATCATTATGTTATTCAGAGCTGGGGTAATCTTAATGCCTAGATAAACCAGGCCTGAAGGAAGCCAGTTAAACTGCCAGTTTTTTCTAATCGCTGGTGGGCAAATCTTTGACAAAGGCGTTGCCTCTGATTTCCCCCAATTTATCTTATAGCCTGAGATCAGAGAAAAGGAGTCAATCACCGACAATATATGAGGAACAGCTATTTCTGGATTTGAGGATAACAACAACACATCATCTGCATATAATAGCAGTTTATGTTCTGCTTTTCCAGCATAAATCCCCCTAATATTCGTGTTACCTCTAATGGCAGCGGCTAAAGGCTCCAGTGCTAGCGCAAAAAATTTATTGGATTTTAAACTTTTTTAACAAATAAAAAAATTAAAGGTGGGGTGTGCAATATTATTGGGCCCCCTTGCATTAATACTCTGCAGCGCCACCTTCTGCTGCAGTTCCAGCTCCAGTCTCTTGGGGTTTGTCTCTATCAGTTCAACACATCCAGAGACTAAATTCTGGTCCATTCTTCCTGTAAAACAGCTGGAGCTCAGTGAGGTTGGATGGAGAGCGTTTGTGAACAGCAGTCTTCAGCTCTTTCCACAGATTCTGGACTGGATTCAGGTCTGGACTTTGACTTGGCCGTTCTAACACCTGGATACATTTATTTGTGAACCGTTCCATTGTAGATTTGTCTTCATGTTTTTTCCAACATTGTCCTGTTGGAAGATAAATCTCCGTCCCAGTCTCAGGTCTTCTGCAGACTCCAACAGGTTTTCTCCCAGAATGCTCCTGTATTTGGCTCCATCCATCTTCCCATCGGTTTTAACCATCTTCACTGTCCCTGCTGAAGAAAAGCAGGCCCAGACCATGATGCTGCCACCACCATGTTTGACAGTGGGGATGGTGTGTTCAGGGTGATGAGCTGTGTTGCTTTTACTCCAAACATACGTTTTGCGTTGTGGCCAAAAAGTTTGATCTTGGTTTCATCTGACCAGAGCTCGTTCTTCCACATGTTTGGTGAGTCTCCAGGTGGCTTGTGGCAAACTTTAAACCAGACTTTTTCTAGATATCTTTGAGAAATGTCTTTCTTCCTGCCACTCTTCCATAAAGGCCAGATATATGCAGTGTACAACTGATTGTTGTCCTCTGGACAGACTCTCCCACCTCAGCTGTAGATCAGTTCATCCAGAGTGATCATGGGCCTCTTGGCTGCATGTCTGATCAGTCTTCTCCTTGTTCCAGATGAAAGTTTAGAGGGACGGCCGGGTCTTGGTAGATCTGCAGTGGTCTGATACTCCTTCCATTTCAGTCTGATTGCTTGCTCAGTGCTCCTTGAGATGTTTAAAGCTTGGGAAATCTTTTTGTATCCACATCCAGCTTTAAACTTCTCCACAACAGTATCTGGGACCTGCCTGGTGTGTTCCCATGATGCTCTCTGAGCTTTAAACAGAACCCTGAGACTATCACAGAGCAGGTGCATTTATACGGAGACTTGATTACACACAGGTGGATTCTATTTATTAGGGATGCACGATAACTGTTTTTTTAAAAACCGATAATCAATAACACACATATATCTTAGATCATTACATCAATACTATGAACAAAACCAAAAACAGTTTTGACTTTTTAAATGAACAGATATTTATTTTTTCTAATGAAAAACTATTGGCAAGCCTCTCAAACATTTTCATAAAGCTATCAAACAAACCTATTTGATATCTCCCATCAACTTAAATAAGGTTCATTACTGACTGATATAAAAAATAAAGGCTCCTTGAATTGATGGAAATACATGCATCAAAATTACAAACTGAAAAAGATTTACGTTTAAAGGATTTTGGCTTGTGGTTCATTTTGAATTAATACATTTAATTAAAGTTAATAAGGTTCAGTAGTTTTTATTTTTTAATCTCATGGAAGCTTTAGATGAGAGAGATGAGGGAGAGGAGAGACTCCTGCTGGCTTGCACACGTTAGCATTAGCTTCCGTCTCACATTAGCGCGATTTTTAAAACTCCATGGAAGCGATTGTTATGTTGTAGGTGGCCGATCAGGTTTTACGTATTAAAGCTTATGTTTGTGCTTCCCTCCTCGTTGAATTCGCTTGGAGGATTTGTCACAAATAATCACCAAACTATCTTCTTCTGAAACTTTAACGAAGTTCCACGCCGCCATGTTTGTTGTGATCAGTACGCTGTGCTGCAGGCTGCATTCAAGGTGTAACGTAAATTCCCACGTTCCCTCGTTTGCTAGTCGTTCTTTCAGCCTTTTCTATTTTTTTTTCTTTTTTATATGTAACATGTGGGAAAATACTGCGAATATCAATTCAAGTCAGCAACTACTAAAATTTTGACCGAGTTAACTAGTTGTTTTCTGGCATGAGGGGGTATTCTTGATTTTCCTTATTGAGTAATCGTTTGTCTGATTATGCCGACGTCACTTGAACATAACATTCACTGCCGGTCATTCAAGGCTCAGAGGGAGCGAGGCACTGCTGTGTTGACAAAAATATATAAGTTATCAGGGCTATTCGTCGTGATATCGGACTTATCGGGATGACGTCATCATTTCCTGTAATCGGCCCGATAGTTATCGGCCCTATAGTTATCGTGCACCCCTGCTATTTATCATCATCAGTCATTTAGGACAACAGTGGATCATTCAGAGATCCTCACTGAACTTCTGGAGTCAGTTTGCTGCACTGAAAGTAAAGGGGCCCAATAATATTGCACAAATTTTATATCTTTATGTTTGAAGCCTGAAATGTGACAAAAGGTTGAAATGTTCAAGGGGGTTGAATACTTTAGCAAGGCACTGTATATCCTAGAAGGAGACGAACATATACTTGTGTCAGGGTCTATTCTGAGTTATTTGCTAACAGAGACCTTTGGTAAGCCTTTACAGTCCGTTGCTCCTGTAGTTATGTGTTTTCAGTAATGTGATACAGTTTCGCTCAAACCTGGATGTTCCCCCTCAGGTCCCAGCAGTATCGGAGCAGACTTCTGCCTTCACGGGTTTCGGCACGTCTACGGTCTACCAGAACACTCGGACAACCTGCGGCTCAGAGACACGAGGCACGAACTCAAGATCTCAGTCACGAAGTCGTCAGGAACCAATCAGTTCGTCCGTCCGTCCTGTCCGTTCGTCTCCAACTCTTTCTCCGTTCGCTTCGCAGAGACGGCGAGCCTTACCGGCTGTATAACTTGGATGTCTTCGCCTACGACTTGTACAGCCGCCTGGGCCTGTACGGATCCGTCCCGCTGATGGTGGCCCACAGACCAGACTGGACTCTCGGCGTGTTCTGGCTGAACGCGTCAGAGACCTTCGTGAACGTGCGGTACTCCCCCGCTGACCAGCAGGTAATGCTTGAGTCAGTGCCGTCCTCGTGCCAACCGTCTTCTGTCAGAGCGTGGATCAGGGCTGGGCAGTCACAGTCCTGGAGGGCTGCTGTCCTGCCTGATTCAAATGAGTGGACAGCCGTCAGCTGGTCATCCAGATCTGTAGGAGACTGTTAACGAGCCGTTCGTTTGAATCAGCTGTGCTGAAGCAGGGAAACATTGAAGACCTGCAGGACTGGAGCTGGACCCCCCTGACTTAGATCTGTTATTCCTGAATCAGGAGGAGCAGGACGGTTGAAGTCTTCAGGTTCCCCCATGAACTTCTGTCCTCACAGCCGTAAAAATGCAGAGCAAGAAGACAGTAGAGAAGTGTCAGGTTCAAGCAACCTAAAACATTATTAAACACACAAGAGAGAAAAGACACAGAGAGTTATGTTCTTTTTACTCGCGAAGAGAACGGACAGAGACGTGTCTCAGTGACACTCTCCAACCGCTCTGAACACGCTCTGCCGCTTCTTTGCTTTTTATTCAGAAAAAAGAGAAATGCCCAGTTACACAGGAAGCAGCTTTCAGTGATGGATGGATACCCTGCTCATTGTCTTACTGCTCTCCCATCTTTGTTGGAGGTTTCCTGTCAGTTTCTTCACCATGGTTTTACGTAATGCCTTATCGTTATCTTTGAACACAAGTCTCTGAAAGCAGTTTGCACAACATCCTGCACAGTGAAACACACACACACACATTTCTCTCAAACAGTTTAAGCGAATATAAGATAACTTCTATGTACAATCATTCCAACAAGAAGCATCTTTAATATGTCCCCAGGACGACCAGACCCCCCCAGTGAAACGGAGGCGGGCGTCACCTCAGACCGGTGTCCACTGGCTGTCGGAGAGCGGCGTGATCGACTGCATGGTTCTGCTCGGCCCCAGTCCACGTCAGCTCTTCCGTCAGTACGCTCAGCTGACAGGTACGTGCGCAGCGCTGAGTTGGTCACGCACCAACACGCACACACATACCGCCAGCGGTGAAGGACGTCTTCTGGCTCCGAGCAGGAGGTTCAGATGAACTGAGCCTGTTCGTCGGTTCTCTGGATCCGTTTTTTTTTCCCGCCTGTCTGTGTCCAGCTGTCAGGGACGCGACTGCACGTTCAGCGTCTGCCCCTAAAGGGGGACGCCACCATTTTTCAGGCTCATTTAACATGATTCTTTGAGAAACTCCAGAAAAGACAGGCAGACATTTAGGGGTGCACGATAACTATCAGGCCGATAACAGGAAATGATGACGTCATCCCGATAAGTCCGATATCACGACGAATAGCCCCGATAACGTATATATTTTTGTCAACACGGCAGTGCCTCGCTCCCTCTGAGCCTTGAATGAGCGGCAGTGAATGTTATGTTCAAGTGACGTCGGCATAATCAGAAAAACGATTTCTCAATCAGGAAAATCAAGAATACCCCCTCATGCCAGAAAACAACTTGTTAACTCGGTCATCATTTTGGTAGTTGCTGACTTGAATTGATATTCGCAGTATTTTCCCACATGTTACACATACAAAATAGAAAAAATAGAAAAGGCCGAAAGAACTACTAGCAAATGTGGGAACGTGGGAATTTATGTTACACCTTGAATGCAGCCTGCAGCACAATGTCCTGATGAAAACAAACATGGCGGCGATTGCATGGAACTTCTTTAAAGTTTAAGAAGAAGATAGTTTGGTGGTTATTTGTGACAAATGCTCTGAGCGAATTCCACGAGGAGGGAAAAATAGCACAAGCTTTAATACGTCAAGCCCGATCAGCCACCTCCAACATAACAATCGCTACCATGGAGTTTTGAAATCGTGCTATTGTCACAACCCGGCTCGAAGGCCGTGACAAAAAATGAGGGAGGCAGCTCAAAGGCAGTCGTACAAAATCTATGTTTTATTGGCAACAGTCGGAACACCCAACCCAAAACAAAACAAAACTCCTGGCCAAAAACACTCTGCCAGTCACAATCCGGTCGACTGGGCCCACAACCCAACAGCAGAGCCTCAACCTGCTCACAGCCCAACTCAACCATCTGGAACTGGCCTTCTTAATGGGAGCAGAACCATTGAGCCCAGGTGTGTCTCCTCAGGCTGACGACTCTCCACCTGCAACAGAAAGAAACCAAAAACAACCAACACCACCACCTGGTGTACAGGTGGAGGAGTCGTCACACACCCCCCCCTGTAAAAAGAGGCTCCCATCAGGGACAGGACAAGGACCCACACCAGACAGACACAGGCACACCCACCGACACTAAACACGTCGGCTGACCCCGACGCCTGGAGAAAACAGGTCACGTGGGGAGCAAAAGAAAACAAAAAAAACCCTCACATAGCTCTCGACAAAGCATCTGCCACCCTGTTGTCACGGCCCCGGATATGGCGCACCTCCAAACAGTAGGCCTGCAAAAACAAAAACCAACGCATCAACCTGCGATTAGGACACAGCAAAGTCTGGAGAAAGAGAAGGGGGTTGTGGTCGGTGTAAACCACCACTGGAGCACTGGAGTCCACATAAACCTCAAAATGCTGCAATGCCCAGACCAGAGCCAGCGTCTCCTTCTCAATCACGGAATAATTCAACTGAAACGAGTTAAACTTGCGTGAAAAGAAACTCACTGGACGCTCAACCCCGTCACCATCCACCTGGAACAAAACAGCCCCGGCACCTACATCACTCGCATCCACCTGCAACTGAAAGGGCCGGTCCATCGAGGGCGCCGCTAAAACAGGAGGTGAACACAGCATAGCTTTCACATCATCAAACGCCTGTTGACAAGAGGGAGACCACACATATTTAGCCCTGGCCTTCAACAGGTCCGTCAGGGGAGCTACCACAGATGAAAAATTCCTGCAAAAGCCACGGTAATAACCCACCAACCCCAGAAACCGCATAAGCGCCTTCTTCGTGGTGGGCAACGGATACTGTGCGATAGCGCTCACTTTGGCCTGCACTGGTTGCACCTGCCCCTGTCCTACCACCTTACCTAGGTAGGTGACAGTAGCCCTTGCGAACTCACACTTGGCCAAATTGACCGTCAGATGTGCATCACGCAACCGGTCAAACAACTGTCTGATACGAAGAACATGCTCTTCCCACGTATCACTAAAGACGACTACATCGTCCAAATACACAGCACAGCCCGACAATCCCGACACCACTATGTTCATAAGACGCTGGAAAGTTGCGGGTGCATTACGCAACCCAAAACTCATAACAGAGTAGGAGAAAAGGCCAAACGGGGTAATAAATGATGATATTTCTCTGGCTCTTGGGGACAGTGGAACCTGCCAGTAACCCTTGAGTAAATCAAATTTACTCACAAACCGGGCTGAGCCTACCTGATCCACACAATCTTCCATGCGGGGCAAAGGATATGCATCAGGCTTAGTCACCGCATTCACCTTACGGTAATCTGTACAAAACCTGGGACTTTTATCTGCCTTGTCCACAAGCAAACACGGGAAAGCCCAGCTGGAAGACGAGGCCTCAGCTATCTTATTGTCAAGCATGTAGTTGATCTCCTTCTCCATCACCTTCCGTTTCACATCGGACACCCTGTAAAACCGCTGACGAACTGGCTGCGCGTCCCCAACATCAATGTCATGCTCTATCAGGTGTGTATGAATTGGAACGTCATTAAACAGACACTTATAGTCACGAATGAGAGCGGCCAACTCCTTGCCGCGCTCCATGGACAGGTGACTGAGCAAAGACTCTACCCTGCCCAACATTGCTGAATTGTTGAGCCGTCCGCTCAACAAACTCACATCAGGTGAAATTACCCCATCGTCCTCATGTGCTGTTGTACTCACTAACTGCCCTTCTACGGCATCCATTGCTAAAACCGGAGTTACGTCTTTCTTCCCCTCCCTGCTGAACAGAACAGTCCGATCAAAATAAGGTTTCAGCAAGTTCACATGGCAGAGCTGTGTCTTACGCCGGCGCTCAGGGGTCTCTAACAAATAGTTTAGATCAGAAACCTGGCGCATAACAGTGTATGGCCCACGGAACTTAGCCTGAAAAGGAGACGTCCGCAGAGGAAGAAGCGCCAGTACCTGATCTCCCGGACTGAAGTGACGCTTCTCCACACGGCGGTCGTACAGTTCTTTCATTTTACCCTGAGCAGAAGCTAAACACACCCTAGCCTTCTCCCCAGCCACATACAAACGATGGCGAAAACCATTTACATAATCAAGGATATTCACAGGGGGTTCGGCCTGCGCCACCTGATCATGTAAAAGGGCTAATGGCCCACGAACTGTATGCCCAAACACCAAATCATTGGGACTGAAACCAGTGCTTTCTTGCACCACCTCCCTGGCTGCCAACAACAGCCACGGTAAACCCTCTTCCCAATCCTGACCCAGCTCTACACAGTAACCCCGGAGCAATGACTTGAGAGTCTGGTGGAATCTCTCCAACACCCCCTGGCTCTGAGCATGATATGCAGAGGACTGGTAATGCTTCACCCCAAGCTGTCCAAGGACCTGCGCAAACATGCGCGATGAGAAGTTCGAGCCCTGGTCGCTCTGGATAGTCTTCGGAATACCAAATATCGAAATGAACTGGGAAAGGACTTTAACGACCGACTTGGTGGTGATCGTACGCAGGGGATACGCAGCAGGATACCGAGTGCTCCGACACATAATAGTCAGCAGATAGACACTACCAGACTTTGATCGTGGCAACGGCCCAACACAGTCTATAACAAGATGTTCAAATGGATGAGCAATAGCCGGAATAGGAAACAGAGGGGCCGGGGCAATAGACTGATTTGGCTTACCCGTTAACTGACAAGTGTGACAGGTCCGAACATACCTGACAACATCTCTTCTCAGACGAGGCCAAAAGAAATACTTCAGGATATATTTGTAAGTCTTACGCACCCCCATGTGTCCAGACTGATCATGCGAGAATCTCAGCACCTCCTCCCGAAACTTAACCGGAACCACAACTTGGAAAACCGGTTTCCCAATAACATGGGCCCCATGGCACCACCATTTCCTCACCAGTACCTGATTCTGCAGAATATAGCCACTAGCAGCACTTCTCTCGTCATCCATTGACAACACTTTACCAAACAGGTCGCTTAATGACACATCAGCCCGTTGCTCTGCCGCCCACTCACTGCGGGTAAGAGACAAAAGAGAGTCAGGCGGGGACACACAGTCCGACACCTCCTCTTCCACTACACGCTGCACCTGATGCTCCGTATCTGTACGATGCATAGCGCGAGTCACAGCACCGGCGGCAAAAACCTCAGGTCCATCACTGCTCCACTTAACCAAAGCCCAGACAGCAAAACAGCCAACGCACTCAAACCTATCAGCGAGATCCCACAGCCGAAAACATCTCCACCACTCCGTCCCGCTAACTGCCTAACCCAAACTAACTAATCTCCTCCCTGGTCTTCAGGCTGCGTATTGTGGCGGGTACTTACGCACTAGATACCGCAAGCCCGGAAAAGCAACCACGGTCGTGGCGACTCACCTGCAGCCTCGGCCGTGCCCCCGAGCCAACTGCTCCAGCCACTAACGCCACCACTCTACCAAAGTCCCCAGCGAATCCCTAGGGAACCCGCTCTTAGACCTACCAGGGACAGAGAAGCAGCAATTCACCTCAGCTGTGAGACCCAAACCTACAATGCACAGCCATGCCCCAAACCACCGGCGCAGGTTCTTACAGATGCACTTTGCTAGGTAATCACAACCTGATACCATACACAAAAAACACTGCCCCCACTCATGACAAAAAAAAAACAAGCAGAGAAACCAGGGTCAACAGTATTTACCTGTTTCCTGGACGAGCCCCCAATTGTCACAACCCGGCTCGAAGGCCGTGACAAAAATGAGGGAGGCAGCTCAAAGGCAGTCGTACAAAATCTATGTTTTATTGGCAACAGTCGGAACAACCAACCCAAAACAAAACAAAACTCCTGGCCAAAAACACTCTGCCAGTCACAATCCGGTCGACTGGGCCCACAACCCAACAGCAGAGCCTCAACCTGCTCACAGCCCAACTCAACAGTCTGGAACTGGCCTTCTTAATGGGAGCAGAACCATTGAGCCCAGGTGTGTCTCCTCAGGCTGACGACTCTCCACCTGCAACAGAAAGAAACCAAAAACAACCAACACCACCACCTGGTGTACAGGTGGAGGAGTCGTCACACTATCATAAGCTAACGTGAGCTAATGCTAACGTGCGCAAGCCAGCAGCAAGTGTAATTGATGTAATGATCTTAGATATATGTGTGTGTTATCGGTTATCGGTATCGGCCTTTAGGAGCTGAAAGTTATCGGTTATCGGTTATCGGTATCGATTTAAAAAAACAGTTATCGTGCATCCCTACAGACGTCTCCACAAACATGAGTTACTGACATTCTGATTTGAGTCTGTGCACGTGGCAGCAGTGCACAAGCTCCACAGGGGGACTCCACTCTCTTCACCTCAGACTCCCAGTCAAACTCACAGTCCCGTCATCTCCAGATTTACTCTGTTGTGGGCGTATCTGAGCGTCTGAGATCAGACTGATAGAGAAACCGCAGTGAAGTTATTTTTAAGTTGAATATTCGACAGACATTTCTCCGGGTGAACCTCTCATTTGTTCAGCGGCCAGGGTGACTCCAAGAAAGCTGCTCCAACATTTCAGATGCACCCGTGTTGGGGACTTGACAGTAAACACAGGGACACAGAAGAGGGGTGAAGCGTTTCCAGACTTCCTCTTTTCAAAATAAAACGTGGTATTAAAGCATAGATACTGTGTTAAAACTGTTGAACAGCTATTGAGTTAATATTTACAAAAATTAATGAAAATTGTGAACAGATTTTAAATGCAAAATTAGAAGTGTATCTCATGCAGCCAGTGGAGTACTACAATCCAAAATTGATTTTAAGTCAATTGATCACATGACCTGGACGCTATTGAGCTAAAATGCTAATATTTACATATAAAAATTCATTAAAAATAGTAAAAGATTTTAAATCCAAAAGTAAGGGGTGTATCTCATGCAGCCAGTGGAGTACTATAATCCCACACTGATTTTGGAATCTGTTCATATTTTTTATTTTTATTTTTATATGTAAATCATGTGATCAATTGACTTAAAATCAATTTTGGATCCCCAAAGTCCCCAACACGGGTGCATCTGAAATGTTGGAGCGGCTTGCTTGGAGTCGCCCTGGCCTCAGAGCAAATGAGAGGTTCACCCGGAGCAAATGTCTGTCGAATATCCAACTTAAAACTAACTTCACTGCGGTGATAAAGAAGTCCATCTCTCTGCTGTTATTGGAGCCCTGTGCAAAAATAAAGAATGCTGCATTAAATCGCAAAACCTGATTGACAACCATGCAATTTCTCTACACAAAGCAGTGATTGGACGTCTCTGTTCATAGCGATACATACGGGTTCAGAGGATCAGTTCTGGACTCTTTATACCAACCTGAGAAAACTGACTGACTCACGTTTTACTGCAGAAATAAAACTTCCCTTCAGGAATTAATAAACTGTTATTGGAGTGGATTTATGCCGTGTTTCAGGATATCAGGCGCTGCCTCCGCTGTTCGCCCTCGGCTACCATCAGTGCCGCTGGAACTACGATGACGAAGCCGACGTGAAGGCCGTGGACGCCGGATTCGACAGGCACCGCATCCCCTACGACGTCATCTGGTTGGACATCGAGCATACGGACGGGAAGCGGTACTTCACCTGGGACCCCGCCGCGTTCCCCGACCCGGCCGGCCTGCAGCGCCACCTGGAGGAAAAGAAGAGGAAGGTCAGTTTCAGGCTGTGAAGTATGCAGCCTTTCCAGACTTTTTTTAATCCCCCCTCCCCGTGTATCTTTCAGATGGTTGTGATAAGTGACCCCCACATTAAGGTCGACCCTGACTGGCCGCTCTACCGTGAGGCTCTAGATGGAGGACACTTTGTTAAGGACAGAGACGGACTCATCTATCGGGGCTCCTGCTGGCCTGGTAATGTTTGACTCACCACAAAACTATCTATAATATCTGCTGCCTCTCTTAATGAGAAGATGAACTTCACTGTCAAATATCATTATGGTTATTAATGTTTCTTTCGGGGGTTAAAGGAAACTGACAGTTGCATGTTCATGCTCATCTTCATGTTTCTCACAGGTGAGTCCTCTTACCTTGACTTCAGTAGTCCAGCAACCCGAGCGTGGTACTCCAGATGCTTCAGCCTGGATAAGTACAAGGTGGGGATGAGTGACGTGCGTCATGTTCGAAACCGAAGGAGCCCAGACAGCACACATGCCGTTAAAACTAGGGCTGGGCAAGTTAACGCATTATTATCGCATTAACGCATTAATTTATTAACGGCGACATTTATTTTATCGCGCGTTAACGCATGTTGCTCACATGCTTTTGTTTTGAAAAGTCTGTTACTGGCTGCTGCAGAACCAGAAAATATTTGGCAGGCAAAACTAAAACAGACATGGAGAACGGTAAAAAATCAGTGAACTTTACAGTTCAGGTAGCAACTCAGGTAGCAATATTAACAATTCTGTCTGAAAAAAAAACTTTCAAACCCCTTTGTTCAAGACGATCGCGTCATTCCTCCATGTTCCATCAGATCTGCTCCATGTGTTCACTGTCCTGCTGTTCTCTAGCTGGTTACTTCAGTGCGGCTCCATCTAGTGGCACAGATGTGTAATGACAACAGAGAGTCTGTTCCTTGATTATAAAACAGAGTAGAGGTCTTCACGGGTCCACTTTCATGGACCCGAACCCGAATGGACCCGTGAAAATTCGACCCGAAACCGACATGACCCGAGCTATTATCATTAGTCTGGGAGTCCGAACCCGAATGAAACCGGAATATTTGGACCCGGAACCAACCCAACCCGAGTCTTTAGTTTCCGACCACGAACCGAACCGAGTTACCTGAATAGAACCGAGACAATCCAGCCCATAGTTGCTCATGTTAAAGTTGTCTAGCGTTGAATAAAACTTGATTTTCTTACCTAAAGTTGTCTTCTTCTACCCGGTTCAGTTGCTACATAGGCTACGTGATGTAAACAACAATAAATCCACGTTGTTATTTTCTTTGTGGATACAGATGCTATTGGTAGCAACTGCTAACGCTAATAGCCTACATCGGTCAGGACGTGTCGTGAATATGTTCTCTCATCCAGCGTTGTCATGTTGGTGATCCGTTGTGCTTAACAGCTGCCGGGCAAACCGCTAATAACACGCTACGGCAACACGGTTGTTTCATGACAAACACGCCACATTAATGAATAATCATTTAACTGCGAGTCCTGACATTAGTTGCTACCGCCAATATCTTTACCTCTCTCGAGTAAACGTGGACCCAGCCTGTCAGAGAGCACCGACCGGACCCGAGAATAACTGTACCGATTCCGAACCGAACCTGGAGTCACGTCTTTTGAATGGACCCGAGACCTGATTCGGGTCGGGTCGGAACCTCGGGTTTTCGGGTTGTTCTGAAGACCTCTAAAACAAAGCCATTTCTGGGTCACGTAAACCAGATAATAAAATATTAAAAACAAATTCAGTCCCGTGGCCTGTTTGCTAAAATTGAAATATAAAAAAACAGGCATTTTTGGGGGGTTTTTTGTATTAGATTAAAAAACGGGGTAAAAAAGTCACTTTTTAATTTTTTTAATTTTTGATTGACAATCGAAAATGGAAAACAACAAATGATACACAGATAATTACGAATTGATAAAGTTAAGAACTTTAACATGGACATTTTCATTTTAAAGTTCTCCCAGATGGAGGATTCAACAGAAACAAGGTTATTTGTAACAACTGACAAGTTGAACTCCCCGTTAAAAGTTTCTGCTGTTACCTCAGAAATTACCTGTTTTAATGTTCTGATTGTGGCTCAGGATTTTGTTTGTAGACTTTTTTTTTTTTTCATTAAAAAAAACAGGATGACATTAATGCCCTGGCAGTGCCAATAAGCTTTATTTTATTTTACATTTTTAAAGATGAGATTTACACTAAATATGTGTTATTGACAAGTGCTGATGTTAAAAGTGTTTGAACAACAAATGTTATGGCACTTTAGTTCATATGGCAGCAGAACATTTAAATAAAAGTGACCTTTACACTACTTTTGAATTCATTATTTGATTTTTCGTATACAATGTGATTAATCGTGATTAATCAGGGAAATAATGCGATTAATTAAAAATTAAAAATTGTAATCGTTGCCCAGCCCTAGTTAAGATGTTTTCACGTGCCTGCAGGGGTCGACGCCGGCGCTGTTCGTGTGGAACGACATGAACGAGCCGTCCGTCTTCGACGGCCCGGAGCAGACGATGCCGAAGGACGCGCTACACCACGGAGGCTGGGAGCACCGGGACCTGCACAACCTGTACGGCTTTTACCAGGTGGGTGGGCTCACCTGAGGGGCCGCAGCGCCGCGGTGAGTTTGACCGTCTGTGCATTTACGTTTCTGTTGAGAAGGAGTCGCCGAGCCAGACGTGGACAGAGTCACGGTTGTGTTTAGTGAACTGTTGTCTGTCCCGCAGCACCTGGCCACGGTGGAGGGGCTGATCACCCGCTCGGGGGGGCTGGAGAGGCCGTTTGTTCTCTCGCGCT
This sequence comes from Hirundichthys speculiger, assembly GCA_018398805.1. NCBI lineage: Eukaryota > Metazoa > Chordata > Actinopteri > Beloniformes > Exocoetidae > Hirundichthys > Hirundichthys speculiger. The sequence goes on along the minus strand of JAGFBZ010000083.1, from coordinate 941,097 downwards.
CTTTCTTCGCTGGATCACAGAGACTCGGTAATCTATTTAGACTAGGGCTGGGCAACGATTAACATTTTTAATCGCGATTAATCACATTGTATATGAAAAATCAAATAATGAATTTAAAAGTAGTGTAAAATGCACTTTTATTTAAATGTTCTGCTGCCATATGAACTAAAGTGTCATAACATTTGTTGTTCAAACACTTTTAACATCAGCACTTGTCAGTAACACATATTTAGTGTAAATCTCATCTTAAAAAATGTAAAATAAAATAAAGCTTATTGCCACTGCCAGGGCATTAATGTCATCCTGTTTTTAATTTATTTATTTTTTTTAAGTCTAAAAACAAAATCCAACAAAATGATTGTGTCTCAGCACAATCAGAACATTAAAACAGGTAATTTCTGAGGTAACAGCAGAAACTTTTAACAAGGAGTTTAACTTGTCAGTTGTTACAAATAACCTTGTTTCTATTGAATCCTCCGTCTGGGAGAACTTTAAAATGAAAATGTCCATGTTAAAGTTCAGTAACTTTACTAATCCGTGTATCATTCATTCTTTCCATTTTCAATTGTCAATCAAAAATTTAAAAAAAATAAAAAAGTGACATTTTATTACGTTTTTCGTTTTTAAATCTAACACACACAAAAAAACCCAAAAAAATGCCAGTTTTTTTTTTTTTTTAATTTCTATTTTAGACTTGGGAAATTAAAAAAAACGGGCCACAGAACTGAATTTGTTTTATAATGGAGGACTGGACTTTCTGTTGTCATTACACATCTGTGCCACTAGATGGAGCCGCACTGCAGTAACCAGCTAGAGAACAGCAGGACAGTGAACACATGGAGCAGATCTGATGGAACATGGAGGAATGACATGAAAATTTTGTTGCTGTACAGAATTGTTTTTTCCAGACAGAATTGTTAATATTGCTACCTGAGTTGCTACCTGAACTGTAAAGTTCACAGATTTTTACTGTTTTCCATGTCTGTTTTAGCTCCCAATTGTCTTCCGGTTCTGCAGCAGCCAGTAAGAGACTTCTCAAAACAAAAGCATGTGATCAACATGCGTTAACGCGCGATAAAATAAATGTCGGCGTTAATAAATTAATGAGCTAACACGATAATAACGTGTTAACTTGCCCAGCCCTAATATAGACTGAAACAAGTTGAAAATTATCTCAACGTTTGGTGCACGGGTCCCTGATTGTGGCTCCGTCTGGGATGCAGGAGCAGTATGGACGGGCGACAATGTCGCGAGCTGGGAGTATCTGAAGATCTCCGTCCCGATGGTTCTGTCCCTGAGCTTGGCAGGCATTGGGTTTTGTGGAGGTGAGCGTGCTGGACAGAAACGTCTCCTGCAGCTAGGCCTCAGTGATGGACTCGTCCAGATTCACGGTTTCTGTGTCGTCACGCCCGCATCCTCTGCTCCCCGTGTCTCAGCTGACGTCGGGGGATTCGTTCAGGACCCGGAGCCGCAGCTGTTGGTGCGCTGGTACCAGGCGGCCGCCCTGCAGCCGTTCTTCCGGGGCCACTCCGCCAAGGAGACGAGACGACGGGAGCCCTGGCTGTTCGGGGAGGACGTCACGGCGGCCGTCCGCGCTGCCATTCAGCACAGGTGCTCCAGCAGAGTTATCCCATGATACCGCTGCGCTCTGATCACCGCAGCTCTGCTCTCAGGTACCGCCTGCTGCCGTACTGGTACACGCTGTTCCACCACGCCCACACCTCCGGCCTGCCGCCGCTCAGGTGAGTGCCGCTGCATCTCTGAAGGCCTCGGCTGCCTCTCTGGAGGTTTAGCTCTTTTGAAACACCAGAGGTCAGTGGGCATCACGCATCGACGCTAGAAACGAGAGCGTTGAGGTGTCAAAGCGGCATAGAAAGAAAGACTGGTTTTTCCTTCATGCAGACCTCTGTGGGTGGAGTTCCCAGGAGAAGAGAGCACCTTCTCGGTGGACGGCCAGTACATGATAGGTGAGGACCACCGTCTCGTTTCTGCACTAGTAAACAGTGTGCTGCTTTCTCTAACTTTCTAAAAGCTAACCCACTTTTATTTCCTGCAGGCGGAGCTTTGCTGGCCTGTCCTGTTACAGAACCGGACATTCAAGAGGTCACGGTCTCACTTCCTGGATCCACCGAGGTCGACGAACAACCAGAGAACGTCTTTGTTTGTTATGACACATTCACGTTACTCCTGAGTTTCTCTTTTGTTTTAGATTTGGTACGACATCCACTCTGCTGAGGCGTACAAAGGAGGCAGGAGCCTGAGTGTCCCGGTCACCCTGGACGCGGTCAGTGGTTTCTAAATGAACGATAGTGCAGTAAACGCCTCTGAAAGCCCGACTGGAGCTCAGCTGGTGGCTGCGTTTGTCCCTCGCCAGGTTCCAGTCTTCCAGCGTGGCGGCTCGGTGGTGTGTAGATCAGCAGGAATTGGCAGATGTGCAGCTGACTTTCAACAGCTGCCTCTTTCTGTCACCGTGGCCTTGGACTCTCAGGTAAAAACTGGAAGATAGTGCTGGGCGGTATGACCAAAAATTTATATCACGGTATTTTTCAAAATTATATCGGTTTCACGGTATATAACGGTATTTTTTTTTTTTGAAGGCACAACTGGGTGTTAACCACATTTTCTAATCATTTAGAGAGGAATTGCTGCAGGAAATTGGCTTAGAATGACCTATTTTACTGTCACGAGGAGTGAATATTGTAGAAAAACATTCATGTCTCTGAACCGTAGTAAAGAAACCAATGGTATTGTGCTATTTTTGGCTCATAATTAGCGGCTAACACGCTAACAACAACAAAACAAAATGTTTGGTTTTCTCTGCATGGAATGAGCACTTTATTCTGGTACTGCAGGAACTTGTAACATCACACAGGTTGTATTGTTGGGCTCCTGTCGGTTAACAGAGAATGTAAATCTATACACGCTGGGCTGCTGTTGATGCTCACTACACTTTTCATCTAACCCTGTTTTCTTCTGCCGTCCCAAGACACACACACTACATTACCCATAAGGCCACACCATTACCCATAAGGCTACCTTCTTAAAGGGGCCAGGCTGGCTCACAGCATTTCTTCACTGTGAGAACGAACACAAAATCCTGTGATGTTTCCGCGATTTTTTAAATTATATTATATATTTCTGAAAAAATACAGTATACACTGTATATCGGTGCTGATGAGACACAGCTGCTTTCAGGGCGTGCACCTCTTTTGAAAATGGTTTTAAAGCTTTGCGGTGCACGCTTTTACACGTTTAAGCTGTAATTACCCAGCCTCCACATGGACGAAGACGTGGAGGCTGGTTTTGTGATGTCACAGTCCACTGAAACTCTGATCGGTGTTTTTTTTTTTCTTTTTGAGCGTGTCATGTCATCTGTTTGACAGGGTTGCGTATCAAAAGATCTGTGACTGAAGAGAAGAAGATCCAAGACTGCACAGGATTTAAAAAAAAAAGATTGTTCATAGGGGTGTGAAAAAAAACGATTTGGCGATATATCGCGATTTTCGGCCACCCGATATAATATCGATTTTTCAGCTCCTAATATCGATTTTTTAGGATTTTTTTTTTCATTCATTCACTTAAATGTGCAAAAACACTAATAATAAACAATAAATAGGTTGTTTTGAAGCAAATAGTTTTGACTCAATTTGTCCTCTGAATGATCAATATCATCTGATGAACATATACAGCAACTTGATTTTTCATCTCTAATTTAAATTTTGATATTAACTGGGTAGAATATCGCAATATATCGTGGCATTGCGATATCACAATAATATCGTATCGTGACCCAAGTATCACGACACATTTTGTATTGCGAGGTCCTTGCCAATACTCACCCCTAATTGTTCACTTGGCAGTAATTAGGAAAATGCTTTTCTAGTCTTGATGAGCAGCCAAAGTGCTTTTTAAAAAATAAATCTCTTACTGTTTTTCAAGCTTTATAACACAAACATAACACTGAAACGGCCACATCACGTCACATACATGTACATCTTGGACAATAAATTATATTACTTGTGTAATATAAATTAAAAATAAATAAATACAAATAAAAAGATGAGGAGACAACACAGAGATTAAGGGATCACTGTATATCGATATTATTCTTAAGATACATTTACATCATTTTCTGAAAGATTTTAAAGGGACAAAGTGATTTTGGTGACATCTTGTGAGTGTTCCAATGACTTTGTTTGAATTAATTGAACTGAAAGCATCAATTACACATTATATGGCTGACAGGCAGCTTGCAAATGCTGGACAAAATGAATAAAAGATGTGTTGAGAAAAATAGTTTCATTTATTTAAACAGTGCAAATTGTTGCTTGCAAGCTTTTAAAGGTGGGACACGGGGGTTTTTGAAAGAAGCTTAGAATATCGATACTCACGGCTGAAAAATCGATACTCGATAAAATATCGATATATATCGCAAAATCGATAAAATCACTCAGCTGTAACGTACATTCACCAGTAAAACTGTCCCTGAATTATAAGCTGTGTGGGTAAAGTTTTAAGCCGAGCCTTAAAAGTGGAGAGGGCGTCCTGGTTGCTGGTGTTGCTCCAGATGTTCCAGGACTTTTGTTTCGTGCTCAGTTAAAGCAACAGCCTTCTCTCTACGCAGGGCCGCGCAGACGGCGACTTGTACATGGACGACGGCCACTCGTTCGCCTACCGTGACAGAAAGGCCTTCTGCCTGCGCGGGTTCAGCATGCTGCCCGGCCGTCTGCTCTGCCGGTGAGTCACGCTCGTACCTCCTTAAGAAAGCTCCGCTCTCAGAGAGGACCGGAGGAACAGACGAGGCCTGTTGTTCGGCGCTGAGGAGCTGCTGTCTGCTTTCTGTTGGTTCTCAGTCCTGCCGCTGACGGAGGAAGCTTCCACTGCGAGACCGTCGTCCAGTCCGTTTCTGTCCTGGGGATGAGGAACAAACCGTCCACCGTGACCGTGAGCGCGCCAGGTGAGGAGCTCACGTGCACGGGCATCGCTCCAGGCACAGTGAGCTAAAAACGAAGGAGTGATGGAGTCCAGCTGGACGAGTGGTTTGATGGAAAATCCTTGAGTATTTATAGCTCAGAGTCAGTATGAGATTAACTGTTGGATCAAATGAGAAGCGTCTGTCTGGACTCGGACATTTAAACTGTTTAAATTAAAATAAAGGTTATTCTATCAGGGTAACTTTGGCTCTGATGAGCTTTGTTCCTTTATATCAGGGGTGTCAGACTCATTTTCACTGAGGGCCACATCAGCATCATGGTTGAAGGGTTGTAGGATAAATTTAGCATACTTAGCTCCGTGTTTGCTGTGAAAATGCCGACATAGATTTAACTCTTTCACGACTGACATCCGCCTCATAACACAAGACACACTGTTATTTCACCTTGAGATACAAATTTGTAATTGTTTTCCCATCATTCATGAAACTGCCTTCCTTAGTTTGTAAAGGTTTTTCTTAAGTCCATCAGTTCTGAAAATTCATCTTGCTCATAGCTACCATTATCGTTGTGGGTAACCACTAAATGCATGATGGGAGATGTAGTTTATTGTCAATATGCACTTTAAAGCGGTGTAAGCTTATTTTAAGTCTTAAAATATTGGTTTAAAATTTAAGCCAATAATACCCAAATTCTCGAGAGCCACATAAAATGACGTGACGGGCCACATTTGGCCCGCGGGCCTTGTGTTTGACACATGTGCTTTACACATATATCACTAAATAGAAATGACTCATAAGAGACAAATTCAAATTCAAATTCAAATATACTTTATTGATCCCCCAAGGGGGAAATTCAGGTTTCAGTTCAGTCTGGTGTACTAGAGGAGCTGCCGGCGTCCAGCGCTCCTTTTCATTCATCAGACGCATCATTTACTAAGTTTAAGAAATATTCAGACTTTCAAAATCTTTCTTTGTGATTATTTGTCATGAAAATGATTGCAGTCATCAGATTTTACAGATAAGATTTAATTTGTTAGATGCTTTTATGGTCACTGCACAAGAACAATAAGACATTGGAGCATTTATAAAATACAATAAAATAAGAGTCCCACAGTGTTGCAGTAAAACTATAAATCAAAGTACCATGAACAGCTGTTGATTAACTTCTATTAACTCCTAAATGGTAAATGTTCCCACTGTAAGCCTAATCATGATTAATTAATTTAGTCCTCATGGATTACTGGTTTACCATGAGGTTTTCTGGACAGACCTGATTGTGAGATGATGTCATTGATGATGTCATGTGTCCCCAGGTGCAGAAGACATGTCGGCCTCGTTTCGGTACGAGGAGACCTGCTCCATGCTGACGGTGGACGGCCTGAACCTGGCGGTGTCGGCGGACTGGGAGATGCAGATATGTTAACTGGGAATGTCTGGCTAAAGCAGAGGGACACTGTAGTCAAAGGGATTGTTAGAGGCACATGGTATAAACATTTACTGTAACGAGTGCAGCTTCTTTTATTCTTAGAGTTATGTGATTATTTTAGCTCTGAATGACAGGTAGTTGAAATCCCTCCAGAAAGATTTTTTTTAATTATTTAAGCACTGAAGGAATCTGTTTTCAGACAGCGCTGGGTTGAATGAGGGTTCAGAAGTAACGAATGCATCGTTTCGTGTGAATAAAGGTCTTACGGATGGACTGCTTCTCATGTCAGTCTTTCAGATTGTTCAGTGACAGTTTCACGTCCGTGCGTGTGCAGGGCCTGACCTTTTCTTCGCCCCCAGGTTAACAACTAAAACCATCCGTGTCTCAATGGGACCTGCAGTCTAAAATAAAGTCCAGAAAAGGCTGAAGGAACCAGATGAGTTTGCAGATGCTTGTTGAAATGCTGAAATGTGCACTAGGGCTGTAGCGATACACTAATCTCACGATACGATACGATACACGATATTCGGCTCACGATACGATATACAGTGATCCCTTATTTTTCACGCGGTTAATGGGAGACCGGTGCCCCCCCCCCCCACGAAAATCTAAATCCGTCAACAGGAGCTGGAGCCCCCGAGCCTCAATAATGTGTTTAAAATATGTAAAAAAAAAAAAAAAAAAACGTAGCGAGGCACTGCAGCGAAACAAGACAAAGGCTCAACTGTGGTCTTTCTGTTACCTTCACAGCCTCTGGTCTCTGAACCGTAGTAAAGAAACCGCTGGTATTGTGCTATTTTTGGCTCGTAATTAGCAGGCTAACACTGCTAACAACAACAAAAGAAACAAGTCCGGTTTTCTCTGCATGGAATGGGAACCCTTTATTCTGGCACTGCAGGAACTTGTAACATCACACAGGTTGTATTGTTGGGCTCCTGTCGGTTAACAGAGAATGTAAATCTATACACGCTGGGCTGCTGTTGATGCTCACTACATTTTTTATCTAACCCCATTTTCATTCTGCTGTCCCACAACACACACTACATTACCCATAAGGCCACATCATTACCCATAAGGCCACCTTCCTAAAGGGGCCGGGCTGGCTCACAACATTTCTACGCTGTGAGAGAACACACACAACATCCTATGATGTTTCCGCAATTTTTACAATTATTTAAATTATATTATATATTTCTGAAAAATCCACGAATAACTAAAACCGTGGAACTTAAAGCACGAATTGGCGAGGGATCACTGTATATCGATATTCATCTTAAGATACATTTACATAATTTCTGAAAGATTTTAAAGGGACAAAGTGATTTTGGTGACATCTTGTGAGTGTTCCAATGACTTTGTTTGAATTAATTGAACTGAAAGCATCAATTACACATTATATGGCTGACAGGCAGCTTGCAAATGCTGGACAAAATGAATAAAAGATTTGTTGAGAAAAATAGTTTCATTTATTTGAACAGTGCAAATTGTTGCTTGCAAGTTTTTAAAGGTGGGACACAGGGGTTTTGAAAGAAGCTTAGAATATCGATACCCGCGGCTGAAAAATCAATACTCAATAAAATACCGATGTATATCACAGAATTGATCAAATTTCTCAGCTCTAATGTGCACCGGTTTCATTTTTGCAGGTTCTGAGGTGTGACAGATGCGCAATTATTGATTTTCTGTGATTTCTCAGTTTTCTCCTTTTCCAGGAGAAACAATGCCCTGTCCTGTCTGAGCATTCACATTTAACCCTTGTGCGGTCTTCACCTTCGGGACCCTCTAGTATCCCTCGGGTCAAATTGACCCGAAACACATTTTGGGTTTTAAAAACAATTCTAACTAACATATTAGCATATATTATCCTTATCTTATCTAACTTAAATAACATGCATTACTGACTGATATAAAAATAAAGGCTCCTTGAACTGATGGAAATACATGCATCAGAATTACTAACTGAAAAAGATTAACATTTAAAGGTTTTTGACTTGTGGTTCCATTTAAATTAATACCTTTAATTAAAGTAAATGAGGTTCAGTAGTTTTTGTTTTTTATTTTTTAATCTCATGGAAGCTTTAGATGAGAGGAATGAAGGAGAGGAGAGGGAGGGGAAACTGCTGCTGGCTTGTGCATGTTAGCATTAGCTTTCCGTTAGCTCACATTAGTGCGATTTCAAAACTCCATGGAAGCGATTATGTTGTAGGTGGCCGTTCGGGTTTTACATATTAAAGCTTCTGCTTCCCTCCTTCGTAGAATTCGCTCGGAGGATTCATCACAAATAACCACCAAACTATCTTCTTCTGAAACTTTAACGAAGTTCCACGCCGCCATGTTTATTGTGATCAGCACGCTGTGCTGCAGGCTGCATTCAAGGTGCAACGTAAATTCCCACGTTCCCTCGTTTGCTAGTCGTTCTTTCAGCCTTTTCTATTTCTTTCTTTTTTTTATGTGTAACATGTGGGAAAATACTGCGAATATCAATTCAAGTCAGCAACTACTAAAATTATGACCGACTTAACAAGTTGTTTTCTGGCATGAGGGGGTATTCTTGATTTTCCTTACTTGAGAAATCATTTTTCTGATTATGCCGACGTCACTTGAACATAACATTCACTGCCGGGTCATTCAAGGCTCAGAGGGAGCGAGGCCCTGCTGTGTTGACAAAAATATATATGTTATCGGGGCTATTCGTTGTGATATCGGAGTTATCGGGATGACGTCATAATTTCCTGTTATCGGCCTGATAGTTATCGTGCACCCCTTACTTTAACTCAAGACTTGGCTGTCATAAATGATGCTTCTCTTGGAAAAAATGAAATGAGACAATGTTTTCATTAACATTTATTATTTTTAATGCAAATTCTCAACTTTAACTTCAATCACTTTATCTTATAAAAGTAACAAAGTGAAATGAAAAGACTATTAGTTGAGGATTTATTTTATTTATTTCTAAAATCACACACACAACTTGCAACAGGACACGTACTTCAGAAGCTTGAGGTTTTGTCAGGTGTGCAGGTGAGGCAGCTGGAGCTCTGCCATCCTCCTCACTGTGGATAAAGAAGCTCTGGATGTGTTGTGTCACCAGTGACTTCCCTGGCTTTTTCAAGGAAATGTCTTCTTCTTTGGGGCTTTCTTTGGTTCCAGTCTGAGTTGCCATTCAGACTGTCCATTCTTAGACACATATGTCTGTGGGTTTCTTCCACTGGCTGGAGTGGTGGTGCTCCTTGTGGTGCATATTTTAAGTGAAGGCCGTCTTCAAATTCACTTCCAGAATCAAGATTCTATCATTTGATTTCTAAATTATCCTCATATTTGGAGAAATCTTCCTCATCGCTGTGTACCTGAGTCTCTTCATATATGAGCTCTGAGGTCCACTGACAGCTAAATCTCCATACTGAGAGTGTAAGATTCTGCACTGTGATGTTGAGGTATTTGTCTCTTTTGTCCCCCCTTGATGTGCAGGTGCAAGGCATATAATGCGAAAAAAGGTGGTGCAGGTGTACACATGAAAGATGGTAAAAAGTGCGGGAAAGTGAGATCAAACAGCTGACCTGTGCTTAGATTATAACAATGTAACATATTTTATTTGTGTGTGTCTGTATGTGTGTGCATGCATGTGTGTTTTGGCATGTTTCTGTGCGTCTCTGTGTATGCGGGTCAAACTGACCCAAAGACCATATGAAGGATGTAAATGTATGGGGGTGTGGTAGTGTAGTGTGCTCAACAATTTTTTTGTCTGTACATGTTTATCACAGAAAATAAGCTAAAGGCCGTTAAGTTTGAGGCAGAAAAAACTCATACTTGTACCATTTTTCTTGTTGTAAAAACTTGAAATGGGACAATTTGACCCGAATACCATACAAGGGTTAAAAAGGAAAATTCACCTTTTCCTGACGCACATGTTGCAGTTATTCCCGCTAAAACACTGACAGTTTTCCCAGCGGTGCTAAAAAAAAAAAAAATGACCTGGTTATGCTGAGACTGCTCAATGCTGAGCTCCATACAGAATAGGTTTAAAGGGCTTGAATGCCTTCTGCTGAGGCAGGGCATCCACCCAGCACTCTTTACATGCCCTCTGGCGCGGCCCGCTGGCCTTTGTGTCACCCAACAATGATGGCACCAGGGCCGCAGCAGGAGCGGGTCATTGTTCCCGTCGGCCAGTGGGAACGCCGCAAACCCATGTGAGCGTGCGTGCGCGTGAACGGCGGCGCGGAGGTGGACGTCGCTTGCATCTGCTCCTGTGACGAAGGGGAGGGGTACGTCACTCAGAGGCAGAGCCAATCAGACATTAGCTGTTTGGATTTATGCCAGGGTCTTTTGGCTTGTAAGACTTTTAGTACAAGTGGCAAAGCCTGGCTTTTTCCAAAAAATAAAAATAAAAAAATAAAAAAAAGTCAGCCGCGAAGAGATGCCATACACGCCGTCTGGTTTTTTCTGCGACCGGCTGATCCGGGAGCGAGAGAGGAGGGACGGGGAAGGGTCCGTGATCAAGCCGCTGCGCTTCAACTGCCAGGACTTCTGCGCCCTGAGGCAGGAGTGCCTCCAGAGGAAGAGCCTGTTCGAGGATGAGACTTTCGCCACCGTGGAGTCTCTGGGCTTCAAGGAGCTCGGACACAAGTCCAACAAGGTCAAGAACATCGTCTGGAAGAGGCCCAAGGTAGGAGGGGGGGAGGACGCGCCACACAGCAGCGTAAAATCTGAAAGGAATAAGCGATGAGAGATTGTTTTATGGTGAGGCGTAGATGCTGCAGATGGGATTTCACCTGGACGTGCAGGTGGGACTGAAGTCCTTCCCTGAGATCCGACGCGCTCAGAGTTGAGTGACTGAATATCTGAACAGTGCTTGTGCTTGTGATGTGATGCCAGCTATCTCTCCTTGATTTTTCATCTCTACTTATAATTTTGATATTAACTGGGTAGAATATCGCAATATATCGTGATATCGCGATGATATCGTATAAGCATGAAGTTAACTTTTCTCCGTGCTCATTGTCTGCAGGAGATGTGCGAGAACCCTCAGTTCATTGTCGGAGGAGCCAGTAGGACAGACATCTGTCAGGGAGACCTGGGTAAATGAGCACACTAGCTGACACCATCTTCACGTTGATGCAGTGGAAAAGCACCAGTTTAAATCAGGTTTTTTGACACAAACTTTAATGAAGCATCAAAGAGGAAAGGCCTGGCAAAGGCAGCTGCTGTCTGTTTCTAGATGTTGGTGCAACTGAGTCAAGCGAAATGAGTCTAAAGCGGGTGGAAAGAGACATTCAAGCAGCTCGGGTGGTAACGGGCCGCTGTGGATCCCCTGCACGCGGCCTCTCGGCCCAAAGCGGCCTCCCTGGATTGTGCTTACTCTTCTGGAAGGGAATCCAGCCGGCAGCACTTCTCATTGTTGCTTTGTTCAGACAGCAAATAAAGGGGGACCAGAGGGACAAAAGTCCTGGCGGACGCCGTTAACCATTCCCTGTTGAAAAACTTACATTGTTTTCCCGGGCGGGTGAATAACGCCCGTCACACACCTGGATGGTTAAAAAAAAAAAAAACTAGGGCTGGGCAAGTTAACGCGTTATTATCGCGTTAACTAATTAATTTGTTAACGGCAACATTTATTTTATCACGCGCGTTAACGCATGTTGCTCACATGCTTTTGTTTTGAAAAGTCTGTTACTGGCTGCTGCGGAACCGGAAAACAGCAAACATAAGGAACAGCTAAAACAGACATGGAGAACGGTAAAAATCTGTGAACTTTACAGTTCAGGTAGCAACTCAGGTAGAAATATTAACAATTCTGTCTGAAAAAAAAAATTCTGGACTGCAACAAAACTTTCACATCATTCCTCCATGTTCCATCAGATCTGCTCCATGTGTTCACTGTCCTGCTGTTCTCTAGCTGGTTACTGCAGTGCGGCTCCATCTAGTGGCACAGATGTGTAATGACAACAGAAAGTCCAGTCCTCGATTATAAAACAAATTCAGTTCTGTGGCCCGTTTTTTAATTTCGTATTTTTGATCCAAGTCTAAAATTGAAATATAAAAAAAAAACTGGGATTTTTATTCTTTTTTGTGTTAGATTAAAAATTTTTCATTGACAGTTGAAAATGGAAAGAATGAATGATACACAGATTGGTAAAGTTACTGAACTTTAACATGAACATTTTCATTTTAAAGTTCTTCCAGACGGAGGATTCAACAGAAACAAGGTTATTTGTAACAACTGACAAGTTGAACTCCCCGTTAAAAGTTTCTGCTGTTACCTCAGAAATTACCTGTTTTAATGTTCTGATTGTGCTGAGACACAATCATTTTGTTGGATTTTGTTTGTAGACCTTTTTTTTAATTTTTATAAAAACAGGATGACATTAATGCCCTGGCAGTGGCAATAAGCTTTATTTTATTTTACATTTTTTAAGATGAGATTTACACTAAATATGTGTTACTGACAAGTGCTGATGTTAAAAGTGTTTGAACAACAAATGTTATGACACTTTAGTTCATATGGCAGCAGAACATTTAAATAAAAGTGACCTTTACACTACTTTGAATTCATTATTTGATTTTGCGTATACAATGCGATTAATCGTGATTAATCAGGGAAATCATGCGATTAATCGTGATTAAAAATTTTAATCGTTGCCCAGCCCTAACAAAAAAAAAACCATGAGCGTCAGCGCCCAGCAGCGATATTACCACAAGACATTTCCTTTACGCATGTTTCCTTGAGCTGAAAAAAGTCTAATGTCATGAACGTGCAGCTGCATCAGGAAGAAGTCCAGGTAGAGTCTGTGTTAGGAAAAAGTTTGCACAGCTGCACGTTGTAAAGTCCTACACTGCACGGGAACAAGAAGCGCGTGTTGTAAATCATACCTGTCAGGTATCCCGTTTTGGGCCCAGAAAGTCCCGCATTTTACTCTTCTCTCCCGCCGTCCTCCCGTATTAGTATTTTTCCCGTAAATCTCCTGTATTTTAACCTGCGTTATTAAAAAAAATAATAATACCGCATCGGGCAGAGTAAAAAAAAGAAAAAAAATTCCCAGTCTGAGGTCTGTCACTTGTCTCGCGATAATTGCCACAGCAGTTGCCCACTACAGGTACTGTAGGTGGAAGATCCCGCGAGATTAGTGTGTGACAGCGAGCGAAGCAAAAAAAAAAAAAAAAAAAAAAAAGATTGTTACAGAGAATAGGATTGCGCTCTTTTTTCATGTAAAATAAACTACTCTGGACCAGTCCACAAATACACTCCTTCCAAAACAGTCATAAAGAAAACAAAGTCTGCAACAAATGAGTCCAACAAGTAATTAAAAGAGTAAAGAAAAGTCACATGAAATGAGATGAAAAACTGTAAATGAAGAGCAATATGAAATGAAAACAATGTGTGGACTGAAAATCAAATGTAAATGTAAATACAAGCAATGTTAAATGAACCAAAAATATGCAAATCCCTGCAAAGAAATATTCTTCATATATACGCCTTTTGTGTTTTCATTTAGGCTATGATGAATGTTCACATTATGTCAATGTGGCTTTATGCACAGCTGCACTACTTCCTGAACTTCAGCAGCTGCTTTGGTTCCTGTGTACCATTAATTGACAAACTGATTAATCCAGGTGTGTCTGAGCTCACAGCAATGGTCAGACACACCTGGACTGATCAGTTTGTCCAATAATGGCACACAGGAAACAAAAGAGCTGGCTGAAGTTCTGGAAGTAGTGCAGCTGTGATTTTAGCTTTTCTGTACACCAGAAAAGAAGGGATACTGGAGCTTGGTTGGGATGGTGGGACTGCTCATGGCTGGAGCCAGAAAATTTCCCTTATTTGACGTCTGCGTGACTTTGTCCTCTGTGTTTAGGCGACTGCTGGCTGCTGGCTGCCATCGCCTGCCTCACTCTGAATGAGAAGCTCCTGTACCGGGTGGTTCCTCAGGAGCAGAGCTTCTCAGACACCTACGCAGGCATCTTCCACTTCCAGGTGACCACACGAGCATCCAGGTCCCACTTCACGTCCCCACATCACCCGTCTTATTAAAAAAAAACAACAACCCTTCAGTAGCTCTGCAGTAATCAGTCAGCATATCAGCTGAGAATGAATCGATGAATGTGATAGTTGACCTGATTTGTTCATTTTCAGGAGAATTTAGGAGAGAATTATTCATCACACATGACAGGAGACTGCATCTGTTTTTGAAGACAGTACGTTGGACTAAAGCAGTGCTTCTCAATTATTTTATGCTATTTTTATATTTTATTTTTTTTATTTATATTTTATCAAAACATGTAACAAATACATATTACAATTAAATTACTGCACAATAAACATAAAATGAGAGTTGTACATAATAAAAAACAAAGAATAGAGTAAAGAATATAAATTATGTTAATTTACCTTTTAACTGCTATCGTCACCTTTTCTCTTTCAGCAGTTGTTTTTGCCTGAAGTTTTGTAATGAACCGATCCAAGAACGATTGCTTTAGTTGGCTTTTAACAATCCTTCAAAAATGTGCAAGGCAAACATCATCATGGTGAGCGATAGCCCGACTAGTGAACACTTTTTCTGGCTGATTCTTTTCAACAAATTCCGAGATTCAGAGAATTCAGAGAAAGAAGCCAGGACGATGCTAGCCGATAGCCAGGACGATGCTAGCCGATAGCTAATGGCAGAGCAGCTACAAGTATGTTTACGTTCGGTAAACTCTGGGAGTTGCTAGTAGCAGCACATACTGTATTTTTGTCTTTCGTGTCCTGAAATTTCTTTCATAACTAAAGGCAATATTTTCCCATTGAGGCATTTCGTAACCTAAAAATTCCATATGTGGAGACGTTCGTAAGTAGAGGCACCACTGTAGTATCATTTGTTTATAAAAAGTACACCTCTGCATAACACTGTATACTTATTAACATTAAGGGAAACAAAAAAGAAAGAAGTATAGATCAACTTATACCAAAGAATAATTTTATTAAAATTGTTTTTTAGTCAGTAAAGTATATCAATCCCACCATACAAGCGACAATGACAGCGCCACTGCCCCCTACTGGAGTATATCTGCAATTACACTTTATCCCAGCATGCCAAAAAAAAAAAAAGTTCCCCGGGGTCACACGCATCCCCACCTGGCATCCATCGCACAATGCTCCCCCAAGGGGTCGCGCCCCACTATTTGTGAAGGACTGGACTAAGGGAAGTGAGGCAGGTCATTTTTAAGACCAACTGAATCATCAGTCTAATAATTAGAACGTCTGTTATTTTCACTCCTTATGGACACAAACTGTAGCTCGCAGGTTGATAAAAATAATCCTCCAGTGTTTCAAAGCTCTGATCTGCTTGTGCTCTTGATGACTGGTTCTTCGTCCTCTCCTGTTCCCTTCCGTCCTCTAGTTCTGGCGCTACGGCGACTGGGTCGATGTCGTCATTGACGACCGCATCCCAACTTTCAACAACCAGCTGGTCTTCACCAAGTCGGCCGAGAGAAACGAGTTCTGGAGCGCCCTGCTGGAGAAGGCCTACGCCAAGTGAGTCGACGCCCACAGCTGCCCGAGAGACCGGGACAGACCAGTTTGATCATGTATGAACAGAACTCATGTTCTCCAAACCACGGGCTTGTGTTGGACAAAGCTAGTCGCTAATGTGGAAGAAATCTTTATGAAGATGCAAACAAAAGCGGCATCCTGTGGTCATGAGTGAGAGGAAGATGAAGGGAGGTCTTCAGGACAGTCAGCTGGGATCCAGTTTGGGCTGGTGTGATTAAATTAAAATAAAAAAAGTGATATCATTACAGCCCTGAGGTGTACGGGTTTTCTAAAAGTCTGGGTTTGACATGAGTGTTTAGAATAAGAGCAGTGAACAAACCTCAGGAGGTTATAATTGGACTGAATTGGAGCGTATTCAGCCGGTCTTTTTGTCCTTTGAAAAAATAGTGAGAGCAGCTTAATGTGGAATACATTTATTCACGCTCTAAATTATAGGGGTGTGAAAAAAAATGTATTTGGCAATATATCGCAATTTTTGGCCGCCCAATATAATATCGATTTTTCAGCTCCTAATATCGATTTTTTTTCGATTTTTTTTCAAAAACACTAATAATAAACAATAAATAGGTTGTTTGAAGCAAATAGTTTTGACTCAATTTGTCCTCTGAATGATCAATATCATCTGATGAACATATACAGCAACTTGATTTTTCATCTCTACCTTTAATTTTGATATTAACTGGGTAGAATATCACAATATATTGTGATAATATCGTATCGTGGCCCCAGCATCATGATACATATCGTATTGCGAGGTCCTTGCCAATACTCACCCCTACTAGATTACTGGATGTTTTCCCATTTGTTGGGTTTTGAAACAGTTACGGGCTAGAAGTTTTAGATCGGTTGTGCCGGCTCATTTCGTCTTTGGAGATGAATTAATTCCCACTTCTGTTTTGTCGTCTGTCAGTTGATACAGGTGTCCGTTTTAACATGTCTACGTCTCCTGTCTCTCTGTCCAGGCTGCACGGCTCCTATGAAGCCCTGAAGGGCGGAAACACCACGGAGGCCATGGAGGACTTCACCGGCGGCGTCACCGAGTTTTACGAGATGAAGGAAGCTCCCAAGGAACTGTACAAGATCATGAAAAAAGCTCTGGAGAGAGGCTCGCTCATGGGCTGCTCCATCGATGTGAGACATCTTTATCTGGCCGCTGATGTCTGACCTGCACAAATCCTGTTTAAGAATCAGTTACTGCCATCAGATCGTAGGAAGAACCTCAACACGTTCCCTCAGAAACATCCCCATAGTTAGTGAAGGCTGCAGACGCTCAACCCTCTAGGGTCAGCAAACGTCAGCGCCTCCGTCCTGACGGTTTCAACTTGTTTCTGTTCCAGTATTGGTGCGTTGAGTGATTAAATATGTGCTCTTTCTGCAGTCGCTGGTTCCTGCTCGCTTCGAGACGCGCACGGTGACGGGGCTCGTGAAGGGCCACGCCTACTCTGTGACGGCAGTGGAAGAGGTAAAGCTCAGCGCTCGACGGGAAGACAGTCGATGTAACCGAATACGCACGAAAAACAGATCTGTCGGTTTGCTTCTGCGGGGAACATAGGCGTAATTTATGGGGGGGGTGGGTGGGTTGCAACCCACCCAATAATTCGTTATGTTTTCGGAAGTATCAGTGGTGGCTCAACCCCCCCAGTGTTCAACTCAAAGTTACACCCTTGGCGAGGAAAAAGGAAAACCCGTTGAACACGAGTCCAGATGCATCTGCGTACAGAGCGATGACCGAGCCTCCTTCATGTTATGTCTGTTTTTGGTTTTAAATATCAGTGGATATTATGGCTGTAGCGATACACTAATCTTTCAATATGATACACGAAATTTGGCTCATGATACGATATACAGTGATTCCCTCGCCAATTCGCGCTTTAAAGGTGGGGTAGGTGCTCTTTGAAAAAACGGTTCCAGCAGTCCAACAAGTGAGATTTTGAAAATATACACTCCCTCCCTCCTCCCAAAGGCTCCGCCTTCTCCTCTTCAGCTCACCCCTCGAAACTAAAAAAAAAAAATAAAAAAATGCAAATTTCTCTTTGAGATGAATAAAGTATCTATCTATCTATCTATCTATCTATCTATCTATCTATCTATCTATCTATCTATCTATCTATCTATCTATCTATCTATCTATCTATCTAAACCACGCCTTCACATGATTCACAACTACATGAACCACAGGGAGGGAGGGGTGGGTGGGAGTGTATTGATATTTGATGGACGTATTAGGCAGCCAATAAATGTAAAGATGATCAGTACATTGATTGTTCAGAGTTTTTCTCTGATTATACCCACTAGACCGGACCAAAACATTTCGTTTTTTTTTGCAAACATTTTATTTCAGTGGGTTGCAATGGGAATGTGAAAAGGTTTTCAGGCAATATTGTAAAAAGTGCTGCAAAAAAAGAACACCTACCCCACCTTTAAGTTCCACGTTTTTAGTTATTCGCAGGATTTTTCAGAAATATATTTAAAAAAATCAAGAAAAAATTGGGGCAGAAAAGTCACAGGATGTTGTGCGCGTTCTCTCACAGCAAAGAAATGTTGTGAGCCAGCCTGGCCCCTTTAAGAAGGTGGCCTTATGGGTAATGATGTGGCCTTAGTGGTAATGGAGTGTGTGGTCGTGGGACAGCAGAATGAAAAACAGGGTTAGATGAAAAGTGTAGTGAGCATCAACAGCAGCCCAGCGTGTATAGATTTACATTCTCTGTTAACCGACAGGAGCCCAACAATACAACCTGTGTGATGTTACAAGTTCCTGCAGTGACAGAATAAAGTTCCCGTTCCATGCAGAGAAAACCAGACTGTTTCTTTTGTTGTTGTTAGCGTGTTAGCCGCTAATTACGAGCCAAAAATGACACAATACCAGCGGTTTCTTTACTACGGTTCAGAGACCAGAGGCTGTGAAGGTAACAGAAAGACCACAGTTGAGCCTTTGTCTTGTTTTGCTGCAGTGTCTCGCTACTTTTTGGGGGGGTTTTTTTAAAGATTTTTTTGGCTCTAGTGGCCTTTTATTGATAGTGTAGAGACAGGAAAGGGGGCAGAGAGAGAGTGGGGAAGACACGCGGCAAAGGGTCAATGAGCCGGGAATCAAACTCGCGACCAGCCGCACGAGGACTGTAGCCTCTGTATATGGGCCGCCTGCCCTAACCACTGCGCCACCGGGGCGGCCCCTTTTTGGGGGTTTTTAAACATATTTTAAACACATTAGTTAGGCTTGAGAGGCCCCGGCTCCAGTTTGCGGATTTTGAGTTTCGCGGGGGGGCGCCGGTCCCCATTAACCGTGAAAAAAAAAGGGATCACTGTATATCGATATTCATCTTAAGATACATTTACATCATTTTCTGAAAGATTTTAAAGGGACAAAGTGATTTTGGTGACATCTTGTAAGTGTTCCAATGACTTTGTTTGAATTCATTGAACTGAAAGCATCAATTACACATTATATGGCTGACAGGCAGCTTGCAAATGCTGAACAAAATGAATAAAAGATTTGTTGAGAAAAATAGTTTCATTTATTTAAACAGTGCAAACTGTTGCTTGCAAACTTTTAAAGGTCAGGTCAGGGAGAGTTAAAGTACAGCAAGTGTCCTTCTTTGGCAGCTTTTTTGGCTTGATGCTAAACATATGAGGCAGCTACCTAGCCGTTCTATTCTAGCCACCTCATGGCAGCCAATAATTCAAGTCCATTGGAGCAACATTGCAAAGTGCTGGAAGAGCACCCCTGCAGGACATGGGTTAGGGTTAGGGTTTTAAAAAGGAGCTTAGAATATCGATACCCACGGCCCAAAAAATCGATAATCTCTGGGGAAATAAAATATCGATATATATCACAGAATCAATAAAAATTGCTCAGTTCTAGTGGTTATTATATGTATCTTTTTTTCCCGATGCCACCACAGTGTAAGCCGTCGCAGCACAAGGAGTCTAAAATTCGCCTGGTGCGTCTCAGGAACCCGTGGGGCCAAGTGGAGTGGAACGGCCCCTGGAGCGACAAGTGAGGAGCTCTTAGATCATTCTTAGCCATAACCCAGTCTTTCCTTTTCCACCCCGCTCCGCTGACGTCATCACTGCTGCGAGTTGAACCGTGTTTGGCTTTTGTTTCCGTTCGACAGCTCCAAGGAGTGGTCCACGCTCTCCAAGACCGAGAAAGAGAAGCTGCAACATCAAAACGCAGAAGACGGAGAGTTCTGGTAAGGGGGGGGGGGCGTTTCATGGGTGGGAGATGTGGTTCTTCACGTGTTTTTTTTTAGGGCCTGAACTGTGTGAGACGAACCAACCGGTGAGGGTTGACCCAGGGATCAGGACCAGGAGTATTCTGGACAGCCTGACCTTTGATAGCCATTTCCATTGGTACAGAACGTACCAAAGCAGTCACAACGGGTTGGGGGTGGGCTTTATGTAACGACTCATACAGGAGCCCCCATTCAGAACAACCAAGGTGGCTGCAGAGTTGCTAATAACACCTTTGATCAAAAGGTTTTTACTGCAAAACCAACTCCTGCATGTCTTTGATTGATACCCGTCTCTGCTTGCTTCACGTGCTTCGTTTCTCTAATTGGTCGTACGGCTAATCAGTGGTGAACAAAGCGAGCTTCCTCTGTTTGTTGACACTGGAAAAACATTTATCAGAATTATATTGGATTTTAGAAAAGGACTGAGTGTCTCATCTGGATTTCTGAAATGGTTTGATGTTGATATACTTGTAAGAAAAGTCAAGCCAGACCCTCCTGAATCCCTGTAAACTGTTGTATAAATCTATCCAGGATGTCATTCGAGGACTTCAAGAAGAACTACACCAAGATTGAGATCTGCAACCTCACGCCCGACGCCCTGGAGGACGATAAGGTCCACAAGTGGACCGTTTCTGTGAACGAGGGCCGCTGGGTGAGAGGCTGCTCAGCCGGAGGCTGCAGGAATTACCCAGGTGCCTTAGTGTCTTAGTGATCGTCTAATTAAAGAATAATAACAGTAGAATCAGCAGGTGAGCGGCAGTACTCACGCTAACACTGTCCCGCAGACACTTTCTGGACCAACCCTCAGTACCGCCTGCGCCTGCTGGAGGAGGATGATGATCCCGATGACAACGAAGTGACCTGCACCTTCGTGGTGGCGCTGATGCAGAAGAACAGGCGGAAAGAGCGCAAGATGGGGGCCAACCTCTTCACCATCGGGTTCGCCATTTACGAGGTAACCGCTTGGGTTCGTTGGGAAGCAGCGCAGTTGTGGCAGGCTGTTTTAACATTAAATTCCTTTGATTTGAACTTTCTCGGCTGCTGCTTCTCTGCAGGTGCCGAAGGAGGTGAGGAAGACGTAGGCAAATCTCTCAAACTGGACCGGCAGTTTGCAAGTTGACTTCACCCTTCATGCATTTCCACACAGTTGGTCTCCAGCGTTGCATGCAGTTGGCCGAAACTATTTTCATTCATGTCCCATGTCCCATGTCCCCCCCCACCCCCGACCCCCCAGATGCATGGAAACAAGCAGCACATGCAGAAGGACTTCTTCCTGTTCAACTCCTCCAAGGCCCGCTGCAAGTCCTACATCAACCTGCGCGAGGTGACGCAGCGTTTTCGCCTGTGCCCCGGCGAGTACGTCATCATCCCCTCCACGTACGAGCCCCACCAGGAGGGCGAGTTCATCCTGCGCGTGTTCTCTGAAAAGAGGAACACCTCAGAGTGAGTGTTTTATTTGACAAAAATATATATATGTTATCGGGGCTATTCATCATGATATCAGACTTATCGGGATGACATCATAATTTCCTGATATCGGCCTGACAGTTATCATGCACCCCTACTGTTTAGAGCCCCGGCTGATGTTTCTTCTGAATATTTCACACAAGAATTCAAAGACGTGCCGAGTAACGTTTCAGGGTGATGAGGGTGGGGTGGTAGACTGCAGTAAACAACCACACGTAGACGCTGTAGCCTCAGGATCTGGTCACAACGAGAGTTTGTGATAGAAACATCACGCTGTTTCCACTAGAAGACGTCAGTCTCAAGGCCTTGTGTTGTATTTCTCTGGACTTGACTCCTGCTTTTAAGAGCAGTCAAGTCTTCTGCAGGTGGTGAAACGTACGTTTTTAACGCACAAGTATCCCAAAGACAGCGAACCGCGAAAAACTCTGGGACGAGCTTTTGCGGCGATACCCAGCCCTGCACTCGAGGCTGAGTTTGAAGTAGAGCTGAGCGATTTTATCGATTCTGCGATATATATCGATATTTTATTTCCCCAGAGAGTATCGATTTTTCAGCTGTGGATATCGATATTCTAAGCTTCTTTCAAAACCCTCGTGTCCCACCTTTAAAAGCTTGCAAGCAAACAGCTCCCCAGGCTGGAGCTTTGGTTTAAAAAACTCAGCTTTAGACCACAGGGATTAATATGACCAGATATTCAGGCTACATGAAGAATGTTACATAGACAGTCTAGAAATAACTGAAGAGAAAAGACTAACACACTTTATTTAGAATATGATTTCTACATTTTTAACGCAACATGAATCCCACAAGACCATAAGCCTGAACAGCAGCATGATAAATGACAGAATATGATCTTATTTTTATATTATTTTACACTAAGTCTGATGAGAGTTAGAGATCACAGGTGTGGATGAGATGATGGCGTCATGGTGACTGATGTTTGTTCGTCTTCACCCAGGGAGATAGAGAACAGGATCGAGGCGGACCATCCAGTGGTAAGTGCCTTCACGCTTCATATCAGCTCTGCGATGTCTAAAAGTGTCTCCTCTACTTCCCCTTTTTGGCTTCTGATCGTCTTTTACCGTCGGATGTTGAAAATCCAACTTTAAAGCAGGAGGGAAGTCACGGACCACATGGCTCAACGATGCCATATCTGTCTAAAGAAAGTTTTCATGCACTGCCATTCCACCAAGTCACGTGGAATTTAGCTTGGTAGTTTATGTTTAAACAGGACACATTATGAACTTTCAACTTAAAAACTGAGATGAGCCTGCGACTTCTAGATCTGTCACTCAAGGTGGTGATTTAGGGTTGAACTCCAGTTCCTTAACCCTCAATCTCAAAAATGCGTGCTCCCGTGAAGCGGAATATTGAGATTCTCCGGCAGCACCCTTGGGAGTAAGGGCAACCCAGAAGGCATTGCGCATTTTCTAGGGCTGGGCAACGATTAAAATTTTTAATCGTGATTAATCGCATTATTTCCCTGATTATTCACGATTAATCGCATTGTATAAATAATGAATTCAAAAGTAGTGTAAAGGTCACTTTTATTTAAATGTTCTGCTGCCATATGAACTAAAGTGTCATAACATTTGTTGTTCAAACACTTTTAACATCAGCACTTGTCAGTAACACATATTTAGTGTAAATCTCATCTTAAAAAATGTCAAATAAAATAAAGCTTATTGCAACTGCCAGGGCATTAATGTCATCCTGTTTTTATAAAAATAAAAAAAAGTCTACAAACAAAATCCAACAAAATGATTGTGGCTCAGCACAATCAGAACATTAAAACAGGTCAATTTCTGAGGTAACAGCAGAAACTTTTAACAGGGGAGTTCAACTTGTCAGTTGTTACAAATAACCTTGTTTCTGTTGAATCCTCCGTCTGGGAGAACTTTAAAATGAAAATGTCCATGTTAAAGTTCAGTAACTTTACCAATCCGTGTATCATTCATTCTTTCCATTTTCAAATGTCATTCAAAAATTAAAAAAAAATTAAAAAGTGACATTTTATTACATTTTTCGTTTTTTAATCTAACACAAAAAAAATGAAAAAAATGCCGGTTTTATTTATATTTCAATTTTAGACTTGGATGAAAAATACAAAATTAAAAGACGGGCTACAGAACTGAATTTGTTTTATAATCGAGGACTGGACTTTCTGATGTCATTACACATCTGTGCCACTAGATGGAGCCGCACTGCAGTAACCAGCTAGAGAACAGCAGGACAGTGAACACATGGAGCAGATCTGATGGAACATTGGAGGAATGACACGAAAAATTAGTTGCAGTCCAGAATTTATTTTTTTTAGACAAAATTGTTAATATTGCTACCTGAACTGTAAAGTTCACGGATTTTTACCTTTCTCCATGTCTGTTTTAGCTTTTCCTTAAGTTCACCTGCAAATTCTTTGCCGGTTCCGCAGCAGCCAGTAACAGACTTTCAAAACAAAAGCATGTGAGCAACATGTGTTAACTCGCGATAAAATAAATGTTGGCGTTAATAAATTAATGCGTTAACGCGATAATAATGCGTTATCTTAATCAGCCCTAGTATTTTAGCCAAGACATCTTCGAAAAGGATGGCGGTGAAAAAAGTTAGCTACAAATGTAAGTATTTATCGTAGTTAATAAAGACATAAATGTTATAAAACTATCTTATTGTCTTCGTTATGTATACAGTGGTACCTCTACTTACGAACGTCTCTACATACGAAATTTTCGGGTTTCGAAACGCCTCAACGGGAAAATATTGCCTCTTGTTATGAAATAAATTTCAGAATACGAAAGGCAAAAATACAGTATGCGCTGCTACTCGCAGCTCCCAGGGTTTACCGAACGTAAACATACTTGTAGCTGCTCTGTATCTTGGTTTGAAAGCGGTGCGTCCGAGCTGCTCTGCCATTGGCTATCGCTTAGCATCTTCCTGGCATGCTATTGGCTATGAGGGCCCCTTTTCTGTATGAGCGTAACTCAGCAACCCAGGTAAACAAACAATTTTTACCTCCTCCAAGGAGGTTATGTTTTTGCCGGCGTTTATCTGTCTGTCTGTGTTCAAGATAACTCAAAAAGTTATGGATGGATTTTGATTAAATTTTCAGGAGTTGTCGGAAATGTAAAAAGGAAGAACCGATTTCATTTTGGGTGTGATTCGGAAGAAATCCTGGATTCTGCATCACTTTCAAATTTTCGATAATTGTTGCGTTTAGGGTTAGGGTTAGGGTGCTTTTCTAGTTCTAACATGTATTTCTTACAGGTTTTCATGTCATTTCATGTATTATTTATAATTTATTTAAAAAATAATGTTCGAATTTTGGGGGGCTTGGAACGGATTAGGGCATTTATATGGAAAATCCATCTCTATTTACGAAAATTTCAGTTTACGAAACTACTTCCATAACCAACAGCTTCGTAAGTAGAGGTACGACTGTATTTATATTATCTTATTCTTCTTCTCCTTCTTTGTCGTCGTTGTTTTCTTGACAGACTGGACGTAGCTTTGACCTAAGGCCACCAACCACAGTCTGAAGACGTAACTGCACTCAAGGGGTGCCCCATTTCTAAGTCACGAGATAACCCTTACACTTAATTTCGAGGGCCAAAGATTGAGAGTTAAGGGCGAGGGTTGAGATTGAAGGTTGAGATTGAGGGTTAAGGGAGGAATTGGAATCGGCATAGGATCTGGGGGGCGCAGTGACATCACAGACCCACCCACAGCTTCCTGCTTTTTGCTGTACCTCAGAAGTGGATGGCACAAAGCTGTAGGAGATTCTCTGAGCAGGACACTGACTGCTGTGAACAGAGCTGAAAAGATGTGGTTGAAGAGGGAGCTTTTGTAGCGTCTCTGGTGTTTAAACCAAAACCTGACGCAGACATTTCAATCAGGCCTCAAGAAACTGTGTCAACATTTAAAACAGTAAAGGGGGGAGGGGCTCGGTCTCTGTCTGTTCTTTAACTTGGTGTCATCTCTCTACCTTGTCACCCCGTGACGCCTCAGCCAGCGCCAGCCTCAGCGGGGGAGGAGAGCGAGGAGGACCAGCAGTTCCGGACTATTTTTCAGGAGATAGCTGGTGATGTGAGTAGAGGAAGTCATGAGGACAGGAGCCTGGCCAGAGCTCATTTAGATGATAGCAAACCTTTCTTTACCTTTCTCCTTTCCATTGTGTCCTCCTCTGCTCCGCTCTCTCAGGACATGGAGATCACAGCCAACGAGCTGAAAAACGTTCTCAACAGAGTAATCGCCAAACGTGAGTTGAGTCCACTGAGCTTGTTTTTTTTTGTTTACACGATGTCTTTGCCATTCGCTTACCCAGCTAACGCCAACCGAATGTCTTCTCCTCCAGATAAGGACCTGAACACGGAGGGGTTCAGCCTGGAGAGCTGCAGGAGCATGATTGCTCTGATGGACGTATCCTTTGTATCGAGTGCATCGGGCCGGCTGTGCTGTCTGTAGGAGGCGCAACCTTGCCGAGACCCATGCTAGAGTCTGTGATGGAAGCTGTCGGGGTGCAGGCGTTGCGGCAGGGACATTTACTGCTCACGATTCACCTGCCAAATGTAACCGTGATTAGGGGTGTGAAAAAAATTGATTTGGCGATATATTGCGATTTTCAGCCACCCGATATAATATCAATTTTTCAGTTCCTGATATCGATTTTTTAGGAAAATTCATTCATTCACTTAAATGTGCAAAAACACTGATAATACTGATAATAAACAATAAATAGGTTGTTTTGAAGCAAATAGTTTTAACTCAATTTGTCCTCTGAATGATCAATATCATCTGATGAACAAATACAGCAACTTGATTTTTCATCTCTACTTTTAATTTTGATATTAACTGGGTAGAATATCACAATATATCATGATATCGCGATATTGTGATAATATTGTATCGTGATACATATCGTATTGCCAGGTCCTTGCCAATACTCAGCCCTAACAGTGATACAACGCAGCTTCATTCTTGTCAGCTCTGAATCTGTTTTATAGCTGATGTAGTTGGGCTGTGAGTGAAAACAGTGGTGGGAGTCGTGAAGACAGACCTGGACTGGTCTGATTTATTGACACATCCATTTTAAATTGCTACTCAGTAGGGGTGTAAAAAAAAATTTATTTGGCAATATATCGCGATTTTCGGTCGCCCAATATAATATCGATTTTTCCTAATATTTATTTTTTATTCTATTTATTTTATTTTATTTATTTATTAAATGTGCAAAAATTAGCGCTGGGCAACGATTAAAATTTTTTTTAATCGCGATGAATCGCATTATTTCCCTGATTAATCACGATTAATCGCATTGTATACGAGAATCAAATAATGAATTCAAAAGTAGTGTAAAATGCACTTTTATTGAAATGTTCTGCTGCTATATGAACTAAAGTGTTATAACATTTGTTGTTCAAACACTTTTAACATCAGCACTTGTCAGTAACACATATTTAGTGTAAATCTCATCTTAAAAAATGTAAAATAAAATAAAGCTTATTGCCACTGCCAGGGCATTAATGTCATCCTGTTTTTATAAAAAACAAAAAAAAGTCTACAAACAAAATCCAACAAAATGATTGTGTCTCAGCACAATCAGAACATTAAAACAGGTAATTTCTGAGGTAACAGCAGAAACTTTTAACGGGGAGTTCAACTTGTCAGTTGTTACAAATAACCTTGTTTCTGTTGAATCCTCCATCTGGGAGAACTTTAAAATGAAAATGTCCATGTTAAAGTTCAGTAACTTTACCAATCTGTGTATCATTCATTCTTTCCATTTTCAATTGTCCATTAAAAAAAAAAAAATTAAAAAGTGACATTTTATCACGTTTTTGAATCCAACACAAAAAAAACAAACAAAAAAAAAAACCCTGTTTTTTTTATTTTTATATTTCAATTTTAGACTTGGTTAAAAAATACGAAATTATTACCGGGGTGTAATCTCGCCTAGGGCACCAAATTGGGTGGAGCCGGCCCTGCATTCAAGCGTTCGGGCAGAGAAACCTACTGCTCTGCACGGCTACCGGCTTCCCGCCTCACCTCCTCTGCTGTTCAACTTGCAGCAGCGTTGAAGGAGAAAGCTGGCCTCGCTCCGGGTCACGTTTCTGTAGCCGGTTGTCTCAGAGGAGCCCGGCTTAAGACCCGATTAAGCACAGATTTGACGCAGCCACAAACCGCCGATCTTCACCCTCAGGGGCGACGTTAAAACGACACGTTTGGGCCTTAACTGCGCCCGTGCAGATGGACGGGACAGGTAGACTCAACCTGCAGGAGTTCAGGCATCTGTGGAACAAGATCAAGCAGTGGCAGGTGGGTTCAGGGGATCACTCGACTGCGTCGTCCCGGTTTGTTATGAGATGAAATAACTTCTTTACCATCCTGAGAAACGCTGTGGACACTTTCAGGGCTCTTTTTTTTTTTTTCCTCCAGGGAATCTTTAAACACTATAATGCTGATCAGTCTGGCAGCATCAACAGTTATGAGATGAGGAACGCTGTCAACGATGCAGGTAATAACACCTGGACAACCACTCATCTCATTGGTGTTATTATAGACTTTATAACTTTAATCCTGTTGTTGTGTGTAAAAAAAAAAATACAATGCAAAAAATACAATATATAATTTATTCCACTGTGCCGTTATTTATTTAATAAAAGTGAAGCCAGTCATACGACTTCTACAGGATTTAAGGGAATAAGTTGCAGCTGCTGCTGATGAACTGATCATCAGTCTTCTGATGTGTGTGTTAATACAAGCACGTATGGCTTTTAGAGAAGCAGCTGCAGCTGTGCAGGAGTCTAGAAAGAGTCAAATTTCAATATTGAACGAAAAGAAGGATTATTCACAAGTGGGAAGCTTGTGTCTTTAGTTTCCTCTGCAGGCCGGCTGGACTCTCCCTCAGAGACAGGGACAGTTCAGTTGTCTCTGGAGGGACTCGGAGTAGAGCGGCTGCTCCTCCACATCGAGAGGAGCCGTCTGGGGTGGTTTGAATGTCTGATTGGGGTCCCTCCTGGACGCCTCCAGGTGTTCCAGGCATGTTCAACTAAAGGAAGGCCCAGGCGCTGAAGAGGTTATCTTCTCAGCTGGCCGAGAAATGCCTCCTGTAGCTTCCTGGAAGAGCTAGGAGGTGGTAGCCAGGCAGAGGGAAGTCTGTCCCAGATGTGGACAAGTACCGCCCCAGATGTGTAAGGGCTCCATCTCCGACCCTACAGGCCTCGCTGAGCATGTCGCACGTTAAAGTCCACGGCAGCACAATTAGAAGAAGACTGAACAAGTGCAGTTTGTTCTTTAAAGACTGCCAGGAAGTAGAGGGACTCAGTCTGGGGTTTTTAGTTGTTTTTTTTTTACACACAAAAAAACCACAGGATTAAACAACCATCATCATTAGTCGTTATTAGAAACAAAATGCTGCTCTGCTTTTATTCTCTGACTTCAAATAAAACCTGATTTTCATGAGAACGTGATGCATTTTTAAAGCAGCTCTGCAGAGCACGTTTGGTTTTTATTGGTGTGAAGTTTCGTGTTCATGGCTGAAGATGGCGCCGGACTCGTTGCACAGCCGCTCCTGATGAAGCGCTCACTGTCGTCCGTTTCTCACCACATGCTGCTTTTGACTCTGTCTTTACCTCACGGCCTTAACTCCTCCTCTAAATGTTCTTGTCACTGTCACAGTCATGTGTCTTATGTCCCGCTCAGGCTTCCGGCTCAACAACCAGCTCTATGACATCATCACCATGCGTTACGCAAACGAGAACATGAACATCGACTTCGACAGCTTCATCAGCTGCCTGGTTCGGCTGGAAGCCATGTTCAGTAAGTCGGCCTGAGAAGATGCTTTCTGTGTTACATTTGACTTTGAGGATGCTTGGAGCACCGTTGCAGCTCCTCAGTCCAGCAGGTCCACGCACAGACAAACAACCGCACACGCCCACACTGACTCCTGTGAGCTGTTTAGAATCAGATACACCTGAAGAACAACGCAGGTAGCATGCAGCATCCAGTCGGTAGCATGCATCATCCAGCCGGTAGCATGCATCATCCAGCCGGTAGCATGCATCATCCAGCCGGTAGCATGCATCATCCATCCGGTAGCATGCATCATCCATCCGGTAGCATGCATCATCCAGCCGGTAGCATGCATCATCCAGCCGGTAGCATGCATCATCCAGTCGGTAGCATGCATCATCCATCCGGTAGCATGCATCATCCAGTCGGTAGCATGCAGCATCCAGTCGGTAGCATGCATTGCTACCAGCTGCCGGCACTGCCGTGTTGACAAAAATATATATGTTATCGGGGCTATTCGTCGTGATATCGGACTTATCGGAATGACGTTATAATTTCCTGTTATCGGCCCGATAGTTATCGTGGACCCCTACATGAAATAATAGGAAAGTAATGTAATGTTTCAGATAAAAGGAAACTGAATAGAAACTCAGCAGTTACATGCATCAACAGCCCTTAAAACATTCAAATAAGAGAAATAAAATAGCCCTCGTCACTAACTGAGGATGCTATGACAGAGTATTAGGGCTACACAAAGAAAAGAAAGTGGAAATGTCGAGAATAAAGTCAAAATGCAGTTTCCACAATAAATTTGTATGTGTTTGTACTTTGAAGAGATTGTGTCAGAAATTGCGCCTATTCAGAAAAAGAAACCACTGATTCTGGAATTCTGGAAACTGCATTTCAACTTTTTTCTCGACATTTTGCCTTTATTCTTAACATTTCGTCTTAATTCTCGACATTTCGTCTTTATTCTCGACATTTCGACTTTATTCTTCTCGACATTTCATCTTTATTCTCGACATTTTGACTTTATTCTCGACATTTCAACTGTATTCTCGACCTTTTGACTTTATTCTCGACATTTCGTCTTTATTCTCGACCTTTTGACTTTATTCTCGACATTTCGTCTTTATTCTCGACATTTTGTCTTTATTCTCGACATTTCGTCTTTATTCTCGACATTTCGTCTTTATTCTTGATATTTCGTCTTTATTCTCGACATTTTGACTTTATTCTCGACATTTCATCTTTATTCTCGACCTTTTGACTTTATTCTCGACATTTTGACTTTATTCTCAATATTTCGTGTTTATTCTCAATATTTCGACTTTATTCTTGACATTTCGACTTTATTCACGACATTTCAACTGTATTCTCGACCTTTTGACTTTATTCTTGACATTTCGACTTTATTCTCAATATTTCATGTTTATTCTCAATATTTCGACTTTATTCTCGACATTTCGTCTTTATTCTCGACATTTCGTCTTTATTCTCGACATTTCGTCTTTATTCTTGATATTTCGTCTTTATTCTTGACATTTTGACTTTATTCTCGACATTTCGTCTTTATTCTCGACCTTTTGACTTTATTCTCGACATTTTGACTTTATTCTCAATATTTCGTGTTTATTCTCAATATTTCGTCTTTATTCTCGACATTTTGACTTTATTCTCGACATTTCGACTTTATTCACGACATTTCGACTTTATTCTCGACATTTCGACTTTATTCACGACATTTCGACTTTATTCTCGACATTTCGACTTTATTCTGGAAACTGCATTTCGACTTTATTCTCAAGATTTTATGTTTATTTTCAATATTTCAACTTTATTCTTAACATTTCGTCTTTATTCTCAACATTTTGTCTTATTTCTAGACATTTCGACTTTATTCTCGACATTATTCTCGACATTTCGGCTTTCTTCTCGTAAGTGAGGAATGAAAAAAAAAATCATTGCCGACAATTTTTTTTCTCAGTGTGGCCCTAATACTCAGTCGTAGGATGCAGCATCATAAATGTGTGGGGTTTTTTTTGTTTAAATGGATTTAGGGAACTTGACCTCAGTCAGACTCAGACTCGATGTGTTTTTGGAGTTCACTCTTCTGTATCATGTATTTTTGGGGTAAAGCTCATGTTCTCAGTCACAGATGCAGCGTGATCTTTATCTCCTCAGGGGCGTTCCAGGCCTTTGACCAGGAGGGAGATGGGACCATCAGACTCAGCGTCCTGGAGGTACGAATGTCTGTCCTCACCATTGTTGTCTTGAATCCAGATGTTTTCATGTTGAGACGTTGCGGTCGTCCTTTATGAAACTCAAAGGTTGTGTCTCCGTCTGCAGTGGCTCCAGTTGACCATGTACGCCTAGACAGGCCCATCTCGACCCAGGTGAGCTCCACTCCACTCGAGGACCAGACCTGCCAGCCTTTACCTCAATATTCGTTTGCTTTCATCCGCCTCGCCTCCAGCCCTCCCTCCTCCAGACCCAGCGGCTCTTCCCTCTGCGCCAGATGTTGGTCTCGAGCCTTTCTGCCTTTCTCTCTCTGCCGTCGTCCTTCCATCACCACTGTACCATCATTTTTCTCAGGCAGCAAACACACACAGAACCTCTTTTTTTTTTTTTTTTCCTGTCTTGATGCCTCACAGAGCGTCTCCCATTTTCCAATCCTTTTCTGCTCTCGTTCAACTTCCTGCAGTCACCCAAGTGACCAGGGCTCTCTGGTGGACCGTGAATAAAACCTTTAAACCCACTGCCCTGTTAGCATCTCTGACATCACGTTCTGTTTAAGCAGGTCTCAGCGCAGATGGAAAGTCTAAGTCAGCCGTTCCCAAACTTCAGAATACCAAGGCCCAATTTGAAATGTGAAAAATCTCTGCGGCCCACCGAAACCTTTAATCACAACTGTGATCAACATACAGGACTAGGAACCATGATCTGATATTAATGTAAGGGGTCAACAAATAAGGTGACACTTGTCATAATAAGTTATGACAGTAGAATAACACTTAATTGGGTTATTCTGTTACTTCTTAAATTTTTTTTAATCATGTCATGAATATTTTACAGTAATTAAAAACATATTTAAAAAAGATCAAGGATTTAAAACACATTTGTTTAATTTTAATGACCTCTCACGGCCCACCTGCAATACCATGACGGCCCACCAGGGGGCCGCGGCCCACACTTTGGGAATCACTGGCCTAAGTCTTCGGTCCTCTGAGGTTTGAATCGAGGCAGCTACTCTTTGAGTCGTTTATTCATCTTCCTTCTGTCGATAAAATAATCCTGGACTTCACGAGGGATGACACTCGGTCACGCCAGCCCGCGCTGAGCCACGTCAGGTGGTCCGGCGCCCCCTGGTGGACAAACTCAGGCTTCTTCTGTTCATCTCAGTGGCAGGAGGGAGGCGTCCCCCCCCCCGAACATCTGTCCAGTCTGCATGTCTTGAAGCTCTCTGCACGTGGATGGATGAGACTGTGGAGTCCCACGAGCCTCTTCGTGACTCTCGGAGGTTCAAACGTGGATTTGAGAGAATATGGCTGACGGATTGGGCTGCAGCTCTTTTGTGATTTTCATTTTAAGGCTTTGGTCAAAATGAGTGTAACTGCATTTTAAGCTATTTTAACCAAATAAATAAATGTGTAGTTGTTGGTGTGGCTGCGTTACCAGTGGTTCTCATGTGAAACTGTGTCATTTTTTTTTTTACTCCACAAACAACCAACGGGACAGTTTTCCGATGTTGCAAACGTTTTTTTTTATTAACAACTCTTCAGATTGCACTTTTACTTTTTAAAAAATGTTTCTTCACAACTCGGGTAACAAGTAGAAATCTTTGAAGAAACTCAGGAATGCCGGGCGAGAGGCGAACCGAGCGCTTTTTCCTCCGTCGTCGATGAAGTGAAGCGAGTCTGGGAGACGGCGGGGTCGACTCGGAACCGGTCCCCGAAAGAGGACGCGCCCTCGAGGGCTGCGACCTGTCCACCGAGTCAGCTGGAGAGAACAACAGCTGGAAAGAACAACAGCTGGAGAGAACAACAGCTGGAGAGAACAACAGCTGGATGAAGACGTTCTTCAAAGGGGGGCGTCTTAAAGCCCCTCAGTCTTTCAGAAGGTGAGGACTGGCATGGGAGACCTTCCATCAAACACCTCCTCTACACCTCCTTCACCTCTGCTCTTTATTAAAAAAAACTAACCTCACTGTGGAAAGTAAAGCTACAGTGCCTTCCAAATCTAAAAAAAAAAAAAACCCTTCAAAAATAATAAAGTGTCATAAAAACACCAACACTCACTCTGAGAACAACTCAACCGCGTTAAAACGTCCCGTCATCAGAGATGACGAATAAATCCACACACTGATTTAAAGATCCAGAAACTGTCCTGGTTGTGGTTTCACTGCAACGTCAGACCAAGTCACACAACAGGGGCCCTCCATAGGGGCCCCTAACAGAGGTTCCCAACAGAGGCCCTCAAAAGAGACCCTCCATTGGGACCCCCAACAGGGGCCCCAACATAGGTCCTCCATTGGGACCCCCAACAGGGGCCCCAACAGAGGTCCTCCATTGGGACCCCCAACAGAGGCCCTCAACAGGGCCCCCAACAGAGACCCCCCCATTGGGGCCCCTAACAGAGGCCCTCAACAGGGGCCCCCAGCAGACACCCTCCATTGGGGCCCCCAACAGAGACCCTCCATTGGGACCC
Source organism: Hirundichthys speculiger (assembly GCA_018398805.1). Classification (NCBI taxonomy): domain Eukaryota; kingdom Metazoa; phylum Chordata; class Actinopteri; order Beloniformes; family Exocoetidae; genus Hirundichthys; species Hirundichthys speculiger. The sequence continues at coordinate 907,021 of JAGFBZ010000083.1, read as the reverse complement.
CCAACAGGGGCCCAACAGAGGTCCTCCATTGGGACCCCCAACAGAGGCCCTCAACAGGGCCCCCAACAGAGACCCCCCATTGGGGCCCCCAACAGAGGCCCTCAACAGAGGTCATCCATTGGGACCCCCAACAGGGGCCCCCAACAGAGACCCTCCATTGGGACCCCCAACAGAGGCCCTCAACAGGGCCCACAACAGACACCTTCCATTGGGGCCCCCAACAGAGGCCCTCAACAGAGGTCATGCATTGGGACCCCCAACAGGGCCCCCAACAGAGACCCTCCATTGGGACCCCCAACAGAGGTCCTCAACAGGGGCCCCCAACAGAGGTCCTCCATTGGGGCCCCCAACAGAGGCCCTCAACAGAGGTCATCCATTGGGACCCCCAACAGAGACCCTCTATTGGGACCCCCAACAGAGGCCCTCAACAGGGGCCCCCAACAGAGGCCCTCCAGACCTGAATGAGCAACAAGTCAACAAGGTCATCTTTGACAACCAAACAAAGATTATGAGATTCCATTTTTTTTCTTTTCTTATATAAAATAAAATAATCTGTCGTTAGACTTCAAAATAAATCATCCGACTGTTTGCGCGACCTGGTAGATTACACCGGGTAACAAACGAAAACTCATTCATTAAAAAACACCAACTTAACGAGAAATAAACCCCAAACAAAACCGTAGGTTGCTCAAATGAAACGTCACAACTACACGACAATAAAAAACGCATCAACCCATGCCACGTCGCCGACGATCTGGAATACGATCGTTACTGTAATTAGTTAGACTTTCGCAGCTGCGGCAGGAAAAGCACAACGGTTCCCTCGGACACCTGCAACGCTGGAGTTTCTTCCATAAATAAAAGTCGTGTTTCTTTGTCTCGCTTTGGTCAGTGAAAAGAGGAACTGCAGTGATCAGGCAAAAGGAGAGGAAGGAGTGGTTTGTAGAAGTATAAAAAACAACAACAACAACAACAACAAGAGCACAACCAACCCTCCTTTTGTGACTGTTTTATGGTTGGATTCCAACACCGAACATAAAGGATGGAGTCTTCAGACGCCGCTCGACAGTAGCACTGCGGACTTAAGTGGGTCCCAAGAACAGGCCCCCCCAATATGGGAGGTAAATGTGGGGGGGGGGGGTCAAGATTACAGGAAAAGAGAGGGCCGAGGGTGAAACGATGTTCCCAACCGCCGGCCCTTAATGCTCCACCTCAGCGTCCTCCTCAGCATGTCTCTGCATGTGCAGGAGAACCATCTGCAACAGACGAAGCAACAGAGAAACATTCAGCGCTGGTCAGAACGTACGACCCCACAGGAAACGTTGACGTCAGAGTTACGATATTTATGGGCCATTTCTTTACGGAGAGGCAGTCAGGCAAGTTTATTTGTAGAGCACAACTCCTACACAAGGCAATTCAAAGCCAGCGCAGAGACCTCAGGACTGGACTAATATGGTCGTATTTCCTGGTTCTAGTCAGGACCAGTGCAGAGACCTCAGGACTGGACTAATATGGTCGTATCTCCTGGTTCTAGTCAGGACCAGTGCAGAGACCTCAGGACTGGACTAATATGGTCGTATCTCCTGGTTCTAGTCAGGACCAGTGCAGAGACCTCAGGACTGGACTAATATGGTCGTATTTCCTGGTTCTAGTCAGAACCAGTGCAGAGACCTCAGGACTGGACTAATATGGTCGTATCTCCTGGTTCTAGTCAGGACCAGTGCAGAGACCTCAGGACTGGACTAATATGGTCGTATTTCCTGGTTCTAGTCAGAACCAGTGCAGAGACCTCAGGACTGGACTAATATGGTCGTATCTCCTGGTTCTAGTCAGGACCAGTGCAGAGACCTCAGGACTGGACTAATATGGTCGTATCTCCTGGTTCTAGTCAGGACCAGTGCAGAGACCTCAGGACTGGACTAATATGGTCGTATCTCCTGGTTCTAGTCAGGACCAGTGCAGAGACCTCAGGACTGGACTAATATGGTCGTATCTCCTGTTTCTAGTCAGGACCAGTGCAGAGACCTCAGGACTGGACTAATATGGTCGTATCTCCTGGTTCTAGTCAGGACCAGTGCAGAGACCTCAGGACTGGACTAATATGGTCGTATTTCCTGGTTCTAGTCAGGACCAGTGCAGAGACCTCAGGACTGGACTAATATGGTCGTATCTCCTGGTTCTAGTCAGGACCAGTGCAGAGACCTCAGGACTGGACTAATATGGTCTTATCTCCTGGTTCTAGTCAGGACCAGTGCAGAGACCTCAGGACTGGACTAATATGGTCGTATCTCCTGGTTCTAGTCAGGACCAGTGCAGAGACCTCAGGACTGGACCTATATGGTCGTATCTCCTGGTTCTAGTCAGGACCTGTGTAAAGACCTCAGGACTGGACTAATATGGTCGTAATTCCTGGTTCTAGTCAGGACCAGTGCAGAGACCTCAGGACTGGACTAATATGGTCGTATTTCCTGGTTCTAGTCAGGACCAGTGCAGAGACCTCAGGACTGGACTAATATGGTCGTAATTCCTGGTTCTAGTCAGGACCAGTGCAGAGACCTCAGGACTGGACTAATATGGTCGTATTTCCTGGTTCTGGTCAGGACCAGTGCAGCAGCGTTCTGGATGTACTGCAGCTGTCTTACAGCTGGTTTAGAGCCCAGTGAGCAGGCCGTTACAGTAGTCTAACCTGGTGGAGACAAACGCATGGATTAGTCTTTCTAAATCTGGTTTAGACACTATTCCTTTGATTCTGGCAATGTTTTTTAGATGGAAACTAGCTGCTGATGTTTTTGCTTTAATGTAGCTGTTAAAGTTCAAGTCTGAATCCAATATTACCCCTAAATTTCTGACCTGATTTTTAGGTTCTAGAGTCTCAAGGTGACTGATAACACTTTCCCTTTGTTTTTGTGGGCCACAGACAATGATTTCAGTTTGCCTGAGTTTAGCTGGAGAAAGCTGTTTTGCATCCACACACTGATCTGTTTGTGACACAATGAATCTACAAGCCCATGTTCTCCTGCTGTCAGTGACACATAGATCTGATTATCATCTGCCTAGTTGTGGTAGGACACATTACAGCTGCGTATTAGCTGGCCTAATGGAACCATGTACAGATTGAACAATAGGGGTCCCAGGATTGACCTCTGGGGAACCCCACAGGTCATGGCCATTTGGTCTGAGACACAGTTACCAATTTCAACAAAGTATCTCTTGTCCCTGAGATAGGACCTGAACCAGTTAAAGCATTTTCGGAGATTCCAACCCAGTCTTCTAATCTCTGTAATAAGATCGCATGGCAGCGCTTAGATTCAGCAGAACTAAGACTGAGACTTTGCCTGCGTCTGTGTTCAGGCGAATGTCGTTTGTCACCTTGATCAGGGCTGTCTCAGTGCTGTGGTGGAGCCTGAAGCCTGATTGAAAACTGTCAAAAACATTTTTAGACAGGAGAAAGTCAGTAAGCTGTTGATATACCACTTTTAAGGCCACATTTACAGACCTTCTCAACAAGCAAGGCTCCCCGTGACTGAAACCTTTAAACTGGAACTACTGAGTCAGATGAGCGAAGCTCGGAGGTGAATCCGTCCTGCTACAGCAGGAGCAGGTGAAACGCCTCCTGGAGGCGTTTCAACTGCAGCTGCAACTAAATGGCCACATCTGTGACTGCGCCGACCCTGCTAGCGGCTGTCATACCTGCTTGGAGCTGTTGCGCGCGCAGAAAAGCTCTTCGCATTTCTTCCAGCGGCACTTGAGCGTCTGCAGGTTGGGACTGGCATGGTCGCTGATCAGGTGCTGCTGCAGGTGCTCCTTCATCCCGAAGACCAGCCAGCAGCCGTGCCACTGCCAACGAGAATGCACGATTTAACCCACGGCGCAAAACAATGTCAGAACTCCAAGACAGGATCAGTGGGCTTAGGAAATAAATAAATGACACACTAGAGCTGTAGCGATACACTGATCTCAAGATACGATATGATACACGATATACGGCTCACGATACGATATATATTGATATTCATCTTACAATACATTTACATTTCTGAAAGATTTTAAAGAGACAAAGTGATTTTGGTGACATCTTGTGAGTGTTCCAATGACTTTGTTTGAATTAATTGAACTGAAAGCATCAATTACACATTATATGGCTGACAGGCAGCTTGCAAATGCTGGACAAGATGAATAAAAGATTTGTTGAGAAAAATAGTTTCATTTATTTAAACAGTGCAAATTGTTGCTTGCAAGCTTTTAAAAGGTGGGACACGGGGGTTTTGAAAGAAGCTTAGAATATCGATACCCACGGCTGAAAAATCGATACTCTCTGGGGAAATAAAATATCGATATATATTGCAGAATCGATAAAATCGCTCAGCTCTATGACACAATCAGTGCATTTACATGGGAAGTTTAATTCCTCTTTAATTCAGAATTAAAATTAAATTCGATTTAAAATGATTAAAAATTACCATGTAAACACCTATTTCTGAATGAAAATGTCCATTCTGAATTAAACTTAATTCCGAAGTAAGTGGCTGGTTTATTCTGATTTTAAATCCGAATAGAATAATACTGCGGTCATGTATACACTCATTCCGATTTAAATTAATTCTGGTCTTTCTTTACATGCTCGTTCTCTTGCCCGTCTGTCGCGATGGCGCTTATATTCCGCGCTGGGCTTGTTTTCGAAACAAAGTTTCAAGATGGCAGCACACAGTAAACGGTGGTCAAGAGCAGAGACGATTTATTTAATAAATAGCTTGGAGGAACTGGAAATAACTAAAAGAACAGATGGCAGGAAACATAATAATGTAGTCGTCTATGTTGTTGCTAATCGAGTAAGTTTGTTTTCTTCCAGTAGACGTAAATACATAAAGATGTCAGCCCTCCTATCCAATCAGAACCCTTCCCAACCCCCAGACCTTAAGTGAAATTGGATAAACCTCAATTCAGAATTACTATTTCCATGTAAACTCGAAGGAAAATAGTTTAATTCTGAACTATTTAATTCGGAATAATTAATTCAGAATTAAAAAACATCATGTAACCGTGGCCAATATGCTATATTCTTTCCATCTAAACACCTTCTCCCAGTTGAGTGTTTTCACATGTCTCCTGGATCTTCTAAAATACTTTAAATGATTCTCAAACACCCATCCGTCCCTCAGCCTTTACCTACCCAGCAGCGATGGTTCTGCATCAGGTTCAGCTTGACGGCCTGCACGCTGCCGTCATAGCAGCCCGTGTAGATCTGAAACGATCAAAGCGAACAAACGACTGGTGACTTTACAGCTACTGGCTGAGCTTCTTTTCCTCTGCAACACTATCGTTTCTCATTGGGGATTAAAACTATTTAATCAGCATATATTCATGAGTGAAATGACGCAAAAGAAACCTGCCATGTTTTTGTGGATGTCCATGCACAGCACCATGTCCTTGTGGCCTCCGTACACCTGGAGCTGCTCCTGAGACTGCAGAGAAGGTGTTTAGTGTCTCGTGTGACCGACATTAAAAGCGAGTCAGGTGGTTTTGAGGATGCAGACCTGTAAGTCGTAGACGCGGACCAGTTTGTCCAGGCAGGCGGTGAGCATCACCTTCCCCAGCACGGCCACCACGGTGACGGCGTGGCTGTGGCCCTTATACGCCCGAACCAGCTCCCCGGTCTGCGGCACAGAGGTGAGAACATCGCCGGTCAGCAGCTCTCAAGCAAAAAGAGTTTCAAAGAGCATGCAGAGCTGAGCTTGAACTCACGTGGATGTTGTGAGCGTACACGGAGTGATCGCTGGATCCACTGAACACCAGGTCGTTTACTACCTGAAAAAGGAGCAGAAGAGCAGAACGACGAGGATTAAAATCACCCTGGAGAGAGTAAAGAACTATCCAACATATTATTAAAAAAAAACGATGGATGACAGTGAATCTTGAACATTTGGGATCCAAGATGTCTGATGAAATCTAATCAATAAAATCACAGCAGGTTTACTAGTAAAAGAGCATTTTTCCACACAAACTGCAAAGAAATCTTAAACGACTGGGACTTCACAGCTGTGTGAGATTAGGAAAAACACTTATACAGTGGTAGCTCTACTTATGAACGTCTTTACATACAAAATTTTCAGGTTACGAAACCCCTCAAAGGGAAAATATTGCCTCTAGTTACGAAAGAAATTTCAGGATACGAAAGGCAAAAATACAGTAGCGCTGCTACTCGCAGCTCCCAGAGTTTACCGAACGTAAACATAGCTGTCGGCTCTGTATCTCGGTTTGAAAGCGGTGCTTACGAGCTGCTCTGCCATTGGCTATCGTTTAGCATCTTCCTGGCATCCCATTGGCTAGGAGGGCCCCTTGTCTGTATGAGCGTAACCCAGCAACCCAGGTAAACGAACAATTTTTACCTCCGCCAAGGAGGTTATGTTTTTGCCGGCGTTTATCTGTCTGTCTGTGTTCAAGATAACTCAAAAAGTTATGGATGGATTTTGATGAAACTTTCAGGAGTTGTCAGAAATGTGAAAAGGAAGAACTGATTTCATTTTGGGTGTGATCCGGAAGAAATCCTGGATTCTGGATCACTTTCAAATTTTTGATATTTGTTGCACTCGGTAGTGCTTTTCTAGTTCTAACATGAAATGAAAAATGAAATGAAAAATACTTTATTTATCCCATAAAGGGAAATTCAATGTGTAGTAAGGGCTCTCTCTCTCTCTTTTTTTTTTTTTTTTTTTTTTTATAAAAAACAGACAGAAATAATAATAATAATATAACAGGTGTTAAGTCTTGTTGTGGAGGCTGATGGCTGCTGGCAGGAATGATCTTCTGTATCTTTCTGTCTTGCAATGGACCTGAAGAAGCCTCTCACCGAACACACTCTGTTGTTTGATCACTGTGTCGTGGAGAGGGTGTGAAGAGTCCTCCATCATCTTCATCAGCTTGTGCAGCATTCTTTTTTGTACAATCAGCTCCAGCGGCTCCAGAGTTACACCCAGCACAGATCCAGCTTTCCTGATCAGTTTGTTGATTCTCTTCTAACATGTATTTCTTACAGGTATTTATGTCATTTCATGTATTATTTATAATTTATTTTAAAAATTATGTCTAAATTTTGGGGGGTTTGGAACAGATTAGGGCATTTACATGGAAAACGCGTGTCTACTTGCGAAAGTTTCAGGTCATGAAACTACTTTCAGAACCAATTAATTTCATAAGTAGAGGTACCATTGTAACTAGAAAACCTCCACCAAGTGCAACAATTCCCCCATATAGCGATTTACAGATTCTGATAAAATCCGCATTCTGTATCAGATCCAGATCAGCCTTTGAAATTTGATAGAGGTTCCCATTGTCAATCCCTGAGTCAAATTTCATGAGTTTTGGGCAATAATTAACAGAGATATTGAGAAACTAAATTTTTGGCCCCATTGACCACAATGTTATCGAAAATTTGAAAGTGATCCAGAATCCAGGGTTTCTTCTGGATCACACCCAAAATTAAATCAGTTCTTCCTTTTCACATTTCGGACAACTCCTGAAAATTTAATACAAATCCATCCATAACTTTTTGAGTTATCTTGAACACAGACAGACAGATAAACGCCGGAAAAACATAACCTCCTTGCGTCTAACGTTTTAAACATTATTTAAACACATTATTTAGGCTCGGGGCAGCTCCGGCTCCAGTTCGCAGATTTTGATTGTTGGGGGGGGGGGGGGGGGGGGGGGGTTAACCACAAAAACTATAATGTGGTCAGCTGACCATGTAAACAGACTAAATGAGCAGATTTGTTCTTTCTGCATGTCTGTTAGAGCTGAGCGATTTTATCGATTCTGCGATATATATCGATATTTTATTCGGCATCGAGTATCTATTTTTCAGCCGCAAGTATCAATATTCTAAGCTTCTTTCAAAACCCCCGTGTCCCACCTTTAACAGCTTGCAAGCAACAATTTGCACTGTTTAAATAAATGAAACTATTTTTCTCAACAAATCTTTTATTCATTTTGTCCAGCATTTGCAAGCTGCCTGTCAGCCATATAATGTGTAATTGATGCTTTCAGTTCAATTAATTCAAACAAAGTCATTGGAACACTCACAAGATGTCACCAAAATCACTTTGTTCCTTTAAAATCTTTCGGAAAATGATGTAACTGTATTGTAAGATGAATATCGATATATATCGTATCGTGAGCCGAATATCATGTATCGCATCGTACCGTATCGCGAGATTAGTGTATCGCTACAGCCCTAATGTCTGTGTATGAGCTCCCTCCAGTAAGTCTGGGTTAGAGCCTGGGCTGGGAACTGAGGAGCATGCACAGGCCACTTCCAGCCCCGCCAGAGTGGATCCTCACTATCTGTGAGAGGTCTGCTCCGGTACGATTTCAGTCTGGCTAAGATGTCTGCATCCGTTTCAAATCGAAGGAACACTGACGTCAGACCTGGCTCTAATCACGTCTCCCTGTCAAAGCCGACACTTCAGGCTCCTCCCACCTTCATGCAGAGCACACTCTTGGTGTGGCCCTTCAGCGTGCGAAGCAGCTGTCCGTTCTTGGCTGCTCTCACACTGATTGTGTTGTCGTAGGAGCCGACAAGCAGGATCCTCCGGCCTCCCTCCTGCGACGACGCCAGACAGCTCACGGCCCGCGGCCCATGGCACTCGAACACTTCCATCTGCTTGTTTGTCTACACAGTGAATCACAAAAGGAAAAAAAAAAAAAGCAGATTAAGCAGGTAATTTTCCAACTGAAGCAGCAGTAACTGAAATAGTGTGACCCCAGTGATATCGCTTTATTCTTTTTTTTTATTTTAAAAAGATATTTTTATATCTATTTTTATTCAGCACTGAGTCCACACTGTTGAAAGTGCATGACATTGCCCTTTCTGTCGATGCCAAATGTCCTGTTGCTTTAGTTTTGTTAGACCTGACAGCGGCATTCGATACAGTGGATCATTCAATCCTCTTGTCTCGCCTTAATCAGTGTGCTGGTATTCATGGTACAGCGCTGAAATGATTTGAATGCTACCTGACAAACAGAAGTTTTTTCTGTAATGATTGGCAACCTGTCCTCCTCTGTTGCTCCTTTGTTCTGTGGTATGCTTCAAGGCTCCATACTGGGCCCTTTATTGTTTTCACTCTATGACATGATGTTTTTTAATTCAGAATTAATTATTCCGAATTAAGTAATTCAGAATTAAATTATTTTCCTTTGAGTTTACATGGAAATAGTAATTCTGAATTGAGGTTTACGTGGAAAACACGTTTGATCGGCTTTATCCAATTCCGCTTAAGGTCTGGGAGTTGGGAAGGGTTCTAATTGAATAGGGGGGGCGGATGTCTTTACGTATTTACTAGGGGTGCAACGGTACAGGTGGCTCATGGTACGGACCGTACCGCGGTTTTTGTGTCACGGTTTCGGTACGGATTCGGTACAGTTTCAGACCACCTGCTACCCGCGATCGCAAGATACCGAGTTTGTGGAAAGCGCAACTCGTATGTCGGCACGTAAAAGAGCACGTCCAAATGGCATAAATGTGTGTCCACCTGGTCACATGTGGACGTACACAAACAGCTCTACCTCTCGATTACGCATCACCGTATTACTTGCATACGTTTTTATTCTCTTGAGATCAGAGGATGTCTGGTCAGCAGTTGTGGTGGATGTGGGAATAGTCTGTACAGCTGTGGCATGATCTCATTTAGATGTCTGCTGTGGAGGAAACCAAAGAGAATTTAAAAAAATTTTTCCCATTTTTTTCTCCGCTACCGCTGGCCATGCCTGCTTGTTTTTTTTTTTTTTCTGCGTCTATGAGTTGCAGCCAACCGGCAAAAGTGTGATCGGCTGGTCACTGTGAGTGAGCGGAGGCGAGTGGACATTGACATGCAGTGGCAGGGCTGTTGCCTAAAAGGCACGCATGCTCACGTGCAAGTCCAATGCAAAGTTATTGTAACATAAATACTGCGGGACATAAAAGCCCGTGTTGTCCCGTGTCCCGTGCAGGTCGTACCGAACTGTACCGTATTTTACCGAGTATTTCCCTAGTATTTATGTCTACCAGAAGAAAACAAACTTACTCAATTAGCAACAACATGGAGGACTACATTATTAGCATCCTTTTTGGATTTGTTTTGGTTTTATTTTTGAAGCAGCAGCACGACAACATTTAACCTAGCCGCTACAACTTTGAAAAGCTCACAATTTTTATGTTTCCTGCGATCTGTTCTTTTAATTATTTCCAGTTCCTCCAAGCTATTTATTAAATAAATAGTCTTTGCTCTTGACCACCGTTTACTGCGTGCTGCCATCTTGAAACTTTGTTTTGAAAACAAGCCCAGCGTGGAATATAAGCGTCATCTCAACAGATGGGCAAAGGAACGAGCATGCGCAGAAAGACCGGAATTAATTTAAAGCAGAATGAGTGTATACATGACCGCGGAATTATTCTATTCAGATTTAAAATCAGAATAAACCAGCGACTTACTTCAGAATTAAGTTTAATTCGGAATGGACATTTTCATTCGGAATTAGGTGTTTACATGGTAATTTTTAATCATTTTAAATCGGATTTAATTTTAATTCTGAATTAAAGAGGAATTAAACTTCCCATGTAAACACACTCTATATGTTGCCTCTGGGCTCTGTCATAGCCAGGCACAACCTAGCCTTTCACTGCTATGCAGGTGACCTGCAAATTTATCTTCCTGTACTCCCAAACAAAAGTGGTGCTCTTCAAACCCTATCTGACTGCATTGCAGATATTAAAATGTGGTTAGGGCAAAATTTTCTGCACTTAAATGAAGATAAAACAGAGTATGTTCTCTTTAGTGATTCAGCACACTCTGGTGATCTGACTTTTAAAGTTAAATCTTCTGTGAGGAATCTTGGAGTTATTTATTCGATAGCAGCTTAAAATTCGACAAGCAAGTTGACAGTGTGGTCAGGGCCAGTTTTTATCAGTTACGGGTTTTAACAAAAGTAAAACCATTTTTAAATAGTGCAGACTTGGTAAAAACCATTCATGCTTTTATAAGCTCAAGAATTGATTATTGTAATGCTTTGTATGTTGGTGTCTCCAAGTCATTACTTAGCCATCTTCAACTGGTCCAGAACGCCGCTGCACGCTTTTTAACCAACACTCGACGTCAGGAACACATCACCCCAGTTTTATTTACTCTTCACTGGCTTCCTGTTTCTTTTAGAATTGATTTTAAAATGTTAATCTTTGTTTTTAAAGCCCTTAATGGGCTTGCCCCTCCTTATTTATGTGAAAAAGTGCATGTTCAGAACCCCACTAGAGCCTTACGGTCCTCAAACCAGCTCCTGCTGGAAGTCCCCAGAACCAGGACTAAACTCTGGGGTGATCGGGTCTTCTCGGTCGCTGGACCCAGACTCTGGAATAAGCTGCCCCCTGAAATGTGCACCATCACTTTTGGACTTTGGGCTTTTTAAATCCAGGCTTAAAATCTATTTATTTAGACTGGCTTTTAATACACAGTAATGATGTGAGATATTTTTAATTTAGTTTTAGTTGTATTGTTATGTCGGATTCAAATTGTTTTATTTTAATGCGGATTTTAATGGAAAGCACTTTGGTCACTTTGTGTGTTGTAAAGGGCTCCACAAATAAAAGTTGATTGATTGATTGATTAATTTAAATGTAGAAAAGGTGTCTGAGCTGTTTAATATTCTTCAAACACTGATGAATGCTGCTCCATCTCCATCACTTCAAGGATCGCAGTGTCTTTTGAAATAACACTCATCAAGCAACAGCAAACGTCGGCTTTCTCACCCTGAGGTTGAACGTTACCACCGTGCCGTTTGCCAGACCGGCGTACAGAGTCTTCCATCGGCTGTGGAGGCACAGGACTCGGTCCGACACGGGGAACTGCTGCTCCAGCTCTCGTGTCTGTTCGCAACATGGAACATCAGAGGGCGTTAGTCTAAAACCAGTTAGTGCAGTCGGAGACGTGATCAAAGGACATGAGTTCTTTACCTTGAGACTGTAGCAGCGGACGGTCTGGTCGCTGGAGCCAGAATAAAGGCGATGGTGAAGGCACGGAGCTGCAGACACCAGCAGGCAGGTCACCTTAGAGCTGTGGCCCTCAAACACAGTCACACATTCATGAGTCTGAAACACAGTTAGAAAACACAGCTACAGATCTCTGCTGTTGCAGTTACTGACACCAGTGACTAACCATCCTCTTCATCACTCACCACCAGGTCGAAGGCTTTGATGCTTCGATCTCCAGAGCACGTGTACAGCAGCCCGTTGTGGACCTGCACGGCCTTCACCGCTTCCTGGTGGCCATCGAAGAACCCTTCGGTGGGTATCTCGTCCTCGCCGTGGTCGGAGGATGCATCTGAGACACGTGGACATACGGGCGAGAGGGTAACTAAGCGTTTGACCATCAGGGAAGAAATATTTATAAAAACCGAGCAAAGAACGTCTGTTCTAGTAGAAGCTGACCAGATGGGCCCACTGGAGGTGAACGTACCTGACGAGGTCTTGGGAAATGTGATGGGACATGGCAAATCACTGTGGGGGAAAGATATAACAGTTCAGATCAAGAGACTCAAGACAAAGTCAAAAGGTCAGGTATCAATAGGGTAGAGTATTGGCAAGGACCTCGCAATACGATATGTATCATGATTAGGGCTGGGCAATTATTAAAATCTTTAATCACGATTAATCGCATGATATCCCTGATTAATCACGATTAATCGCATTGTATACGAAAAATCTAATAATTAGTTTAAAAGTAGTGTAAAGGTCACTTTTATTTAAATGTTCTGCTGCCATATGAACTAAAGTGACATAACATTTGTTGTTCAAACACTTTTAACATCAGCACTTGTCAGTAACATATGTTTAGTGTAAATCTTTTGTCCTTCGGTTTCACGAATACCTGGGTCTGGATGGAAAAATGGGGAACACTGACCTCTCAGAGGATTTACACAGGTCCATCTCACTGGTGGAAGAGACCTCGTTGAAGGCCAGCCTCTGTGGCTCCAGATTGGAGGAGTCTGGGAGGAGACGTGGAGGCGGCTGGGGCCGGAGCATCGGCGTGGGGCTGCAGACACGTCCAGCTGGTGTCCATGTTCTCCTCTGAGTCCAAGGACCCGGGTGGCTCGGCGGGGACACACTGGAGAAGCTCCACCATGCGTTCGGGAGATCTCTGCTCTTCCTCCTCAGGTCTGAGAGCTGGAACCGGCATTTTCGGTGTCTTGTCGCTGCTCTCTCTGTCTTCGGCGGGCAGGCTGGAGGTACTGACCTGAGAGCCTCCACTGGGCCTCCTGCGCTGCCGGATCCACCTCGGCTTCGAGGCCTCTTCGTCCACCTCGGTGTCACTGCTCTCAGGCTGCTCGGTCCCTTGAGCCTTTTTCAAAGCCTTTCTCTTCTTCAGCTTCCTCACACGCTTTCCATTCCTGGTTTCAGATGGAGATGTGGGCATGTTGAGCACGTCGACAAAGCCCCCGACCTCAGAGCCTCTCCTGCTGGGTGAGGGGGGGCTTCATGGAGGCTTTGGAGTCAGACATGGAGGTATTACAGTAACTTGATGCCTGTATGCCCCTCTCTGTTGTCTCCACCGGAGCTGGGAGCTTCTCTTTGCAGTCCAAAGGCTCTTCACAGTGACTTTGGTGAGGCTCAAACTTTCTGTCAGGAGATGCCTGGTAGTTAAGGGCCGGATCTGCAAAGAGGATCAACAGAGTTTAGGGATGGAACAGTTACTGGTATTACGGTAAAGCATGGAAAATTTTACGCGATACAATTACCGTTTATGTTTGACTTTATCTCATTATCGCGGTCGATTACCAGGATCTGTAATATCAGCCTCATTCAAGTCTGCGAGCGACTCGCAACTGTGTCTCACGTGAATATGTAGCTTGTAACAACGGTATCGTAACGTGAGCATGATGGAAAGTGGTGATAGCACGCAGGACATTTACCAACCCACTAAAAGGACGAAGTCCAAGGTCTGGGCATATTTTGTTTTTGTTTTTTAAAGAATGCAGAGGGACAACTGGTGGAGGACAGTTATCCTGTCTGCAGAGCACTTGTTTACATTTTATTGTAATTTGTAAAAGCAACTCTAAGGAGCTAAGGCTAAATGCTTCAAGATACTGAGATATTTGACCAACAGTAACCTGGTCGACGCGCTTCGCTAACACATTTCGTAAACGTTACTGTTGCATGTTAACCGAAAAATGACCGGAACGATGATCTTCTGATGCAGTTAAAATTTAAATTTATTCCATTAACTGATCCGACAATCATAACGCCGGCAGTTAGCGCCACAGTGGTCAAAAACCTTTTGCCCTTCTGTGTCCAACACCTAACCAATAACAGGCAGCTACCTTTATACCTGACCCTCAGGTAACAACACAGCGACACCCACAGACACACAGAGTGAACTACAATTCATAACAACATATTTGGCTCCTAAACAACTGTTTCTTTATTTGCACATTTATACGTATTTAAGGTTCATCTTAAAGTCAAAAGTTTATTTCATTTGAACTTCACTATCATTTTTGTTCCTGATAATTGTTTGCATATTTTGACCTATTATGGTTGTTAAAGTGTTTATTTAAATTTGCACCAGATAAATAAGCTTTGTTCCTGTTATTTATTTTGTTCATTTAAAATAAACCTCTTTCTGTGCCAGTTGTTTGGCCCTTTTAATGTGAAAGTTTCATTTTGATAAGATTTTGGCTTCTGGTGTTTCAATATGACAAGAAAATCACAAGATTTTGTGAAATTATTTAAATGTATGTGTTTTTTGGACATTTGTACAGCAATGAAGAATACCGTGATAATATCGTAAACCGTGATAATTTGGTCACATAATCAAGATATCAAATTTTCCATATCGTTACATCCCTAACAGAGCTGTTATTTGTTTCCTTTCCTTCAACTATTTGACTTGCTTTGAGAAGATGTGACACATCAATCATGATTATCTACACCCACGTTTATTAGTACCCTGCTGTCAATCAAATGCAGAACTACAGGAATCAAATCAATTTTGCTCTAAGAAGTGTTACCTTGAGAGACTGTGGCTGGAGACGCTGGCAGCTCTGGAGTCGTGCTGTGAGCCCAGTGAGCGACGCCATCCACCGGGTCCCACTCTGAGCTGACCCGGACCGGTGACTGGGGCTCCTCCTTGATGACCGCGGGCGTGAACTGAGGGCTGGAGGAGGGCTGCAGAGCGGGTTCTGCAGCACGATTAAGGCTGGAAACAGCAGCGTTGATACCAGAAGAGCACGTAACTGAAGACGGAGCGTGTGGCTCAGCTTCAAATGAGTTCATCTTTTCTTCTTTCAGTTTAATCTGAGGCGTCTCCTCCACAGTACCTGCAAAACATACACTTACTACACTGTGCTCTCATATTATACTCACTCAGTTACTGCTGCTGCAGCTACTACTGATATCATCCAGTCATTCATCCAAAACTTATGCAGTAACAAGAAACTCTCGTCCATTCCTTACAACATGATTTTTTAATTTTTTTTGCACATGTCTGTACCTTGCATCCCTTTAAGTAAATCAATGCGCTT
This sequence comes from Hirundichthys speculiger, assembly GCA_018398805.1. Taxonomy (NCBI): domain Eukaryota; kingdom Metazoa; phylum Chordata; class Actinopteri; order Beloniformes; family Exocoetidae; genus Hirundichthys; species Hirundichthys speculiger. The sequence goes on along the minus strand of JAGFBZ010000083.1, from coordinate 891,478 downwards.
ATTTCTCAGAGTGCTCATCTCCGCTGTCATCTGAAAAAAGATAAAGGAAAGAGAAGCCTGTGACAACTGTTAGAATATTTATGCTTATATTAATATGATGATATAAGGTGATTAAGGTAATAAGAACTGATATTAAGTAAGGCTGTAGGGATACATTAATCTTGCGATACGATACACGATATTCGGCTCACGATACGATATATATCGTATATCGTAAAATGTAAAACAAATTAAAGCTTATTGCCACTGCCAGGACATTAATGTCATCCTGTTTTTTTTATGAAAAATACAAAAAAAAAGTCTACCAACAAAATCCTAACAATCTAGAGGACACAATCAGAACATTAAAACTGGTAATTTCTGAGGTAACAGCAGAGACTTTTAACGGGGAGTTCAACTTGTCAGTTGTTACAAATAACCTTGTTTCTGTCAAATCCTCCGTCTGGGAGAACTTTAAAATGAAAATGTCCATGTTAAAGTTCTGTAACTTTACCAATCCGTGTATCATTTGTGTTTTTCCATTTTCAATTGTCAATCAAAAATTAAAAAAATAAAAAAGTGACTTTATATTTTGTTTTTAGTTTTTTAATCTAACACAAAAAAAAAAAAAAAAAAAAAATTCCTGTTTTTTTAATATTTCAATTTTAGCAAACAGGCCACGGGCTTGAATTTTTTTTACAATTTTACAATTATTTGTTTTTACAATTTTTTTATGACTTTTTTTTTTCATTTTTGGCACTAGTGGCCTTTATTGACAGTGAAGGGAGGACAGGAAAGGGGGCAGACAGAGAACGGGGAGCACATGCAGCAAAGGGTCACACGGGCCGGGAGTCGAACCTGCGACTGCTGCATCGAGGACTAGATGGGCCGTACATGGGCCACCTGCTCTCAGAATTTGTTTTTAATATTTAATTGTCCGGTGTGACCCTGAAATGGCTTTGTGCGAAGGTTCAGGTAGCATGGCGGCGCTGGAATCACATACTATAATATTTGCAATATTGTGTAAATCTGAATGAAAACTCCGCTCATATATAGATGAACCAGAGCCTCTCCAGCTCTGCGTCTGACATCAATCTTTTTCTCCTCAGATCATGACGAGCACAGAATCTACTGACGCTCATTTCCACCATTGCAGGACACCCATCTGCTGTTGAATAAGTCCTAACTACCGTATTGACCCAAATATAGGACGATATTTTAATCTAGAAGTCATATTCTCAAAAATGGGGGTCGTTTTATAATCAAGGAACAGACTTTCTGTTGTCATTACACATCTGTGCCACTAGATGGAGCCGCACTGCAGTAACCAGCTAGAGAACAGCAGGACAGTGAACACATGGAGCAGATCTGATGGAACATGGTGGAATGACGTGATCGTCTTGAACAAAGGGGTTTGAAAGTTTTTTTTCAGACAGAATTGTTAATATTGCTACCTGAGTTGCTACCCGAACTGTAAAGTTTACTGATTTTTACCGTTCTCCATGTCTGTTTTAGCTTTTCCTTATGTTTACCTGCCCATTATCTTCCAGTTCCGCAGCAGCCAGTAACAGACTTTTCAAAACAAAAGTATGTGAGCAACATGCGCTAACACGCGATAAAACAAATGTTGCCGTTAATAAATTAATGAGTCAACGTGATAATAACGTGTTAACTTGCCCAGCCCTACTATTGATATGATGATATAAGGTAATTAAGGTAATAAGAGCCTCTGAATGAATAAAATGAAACGTGCATTTAAAACACGTTAAAAGCTCAGCTCTACTGCATAAAAATACAAACACAAGCCCAACTTGTGATAAGGAACCAAACATGAAAGTGAGAGTTTAATGTGCAGGTGCTTTTTACACAATACACACAGTAAGTGGCTGTGCAGGGTTTTCATGCCAGTGAAGACCTGATATATGAAGTCGTACCTGCTGTTTCGCCATCATGAGGCGCTGCACCTCCACGTAGGCGGCCTCCAGCGCAGCCCGGGCCTTGATCAGGCTGGTGTCCACGCCCTGCAGGGACCGGCTCAGCTCCTCCTCGCGCAAAGAGACGGCGAGCAGCTGGTCGACCTGCAAACGCTCTGCGCCAAGCAGAAACAAATGCATTCTGGTCACGCGTGACGGTAAAACAAAGCGGCGCGTTTACGTCTTTGAGTCATTTATCTGGATGCGAACCTCTCTTGGACTTGACCTTCCTTCTTTTGCTGTTGTGTTCCAAGCAAGACACCTCGGCACCTGGAGCATCCTGCGAGTGTCGGGGAGAGATCGCTGCGTATTACGCTTCTTCGCATGAAAATACGTTAATAAAATGAGAACACGGTTTCTTAAACTCACCCCAGCTGCTCGTCGCCTCTTTCCAGGTTCCTTGACCATCTTGCTGCTCCGTCCCAGAGCTGCTGTCGCCCAGCACCGAGTCGGAGCGCTGCAGCGCCTTCACCGTCGCAGATGTCAGTTTTTCCGGTTGTCTCTGAGCCTCGGCCTCCGACTGGCACGGACGATCTCCATTTTTCTGAGCAGACATGAACTTGGGAGAAACCGTGGAGCTCTGCTGCTCCGAGCTGACGCCTCTTCCCTGTGGCGTCCCCTCTGACGTAAAAGACGTCAGCAGGGAATGTGCGGACGAAGGCGCAAGGCTGCTCTCCGACAAGGAGCGTTTTCGGGACGTGCTCTGGGAAGAGGCTTCCATCAGCGACTCCCACTGGAAACCCTCCAGGAGCGGTACGTCCTCCTCCTCCTGGCTCTGGTACTCCTGCTCATGTGGAACCATCTCTATTCCAAACCTGGCATTGGACAAAACATGGACTTTAAAATCAAAACTACCACTGGGTGGAGACGTTCCACTTAGGGGTGCACGATAACTATCGGGCCGATAACAGGAAATTATGACGTCATTCCGATAAGTCCGACAAATAGCCCCGATAACATATATATTTTTGTCAACACGGCAGTGCCTTTCTCCCTCTGAGTCTTAAATGAACATGTTATGTTCAAGTAACGTCGGCATAATCAGAAAAACGATTTCTGAATCAGGAAAATCAAGAATACCCCCTCATGCCAGAAAACAACTTGTTAAGTCGGTCAATAATTTTAGTAGTTGCTAACTTGAATCGATATTCGCAGTATTACCCCACATGTTACACATAAAAAAGAAAAAAAAAATAGAAAAGGCTGAAAGAACGACGAGCAAACGAGGGAACGTCGGAATTTACGTTACACCTTGAATGCAGCATGCATTGTGCTGATCACAACAAACATGGCGGCGTGGAACTTCGTTAAAGTTTCAGAAGAAGATATTTTGGTGGTTATTTGTGACGAATCCTCCAAGCGAATTCTACGAGGAGGGAAGCACAAGCTTTAATACGTCAAACCTGATCAGCCACCTACAACATAACAATCGCTTCCATGGAGTTTTGAAATCGCGCAACGCGAGCTAATGCTAACGTGCGCAAGCCAGCAGCAGTCTCCCCTCTCCTCTCCTCTCCCTCATCTCTCTCATCTAAAGCTTCCATGAGAAAAAAAAACTAACAAAAAAATCTCTGAACCTCATTTACTTAAATTAAAGGTATTAATTTAAATGGAACTACAAGTCAAAATCTTTTAAATGTAAATCCTTTTCAGTTTGTAATTCTGATGCATGTATTTCCATCAGTTCAAGGAGCCTTTATTTTTTATATCAGTCAGTAATGAACCTTATTTAAGTTGATGTGAGATATCAAATAGGTTTGTTTGATAGCTTTATGAAAATGTTTGAGAGGCTTGCCAGTAGTTTTTCAATGGAAAAAATAAATGTCCGTTCATTTAAAGAGTCCAAACTATTTTTGATTTTGTCCATAGTATTGATGTAATGATCTTAAGTATATATGTGTGTTATCGGGTATCACTATCGGCCTTTAGGAGCTGAAAGTTATTGGTTATCAGTATCAGTTTTAAAAAACAGTTATCATGCATCCCTAGTTCCACTGGAAACTGCAAATGGAGAATCGAAACCTCACCTTGGCATTCCCTTCCCTTTGTCTTGCTTCTTTCTGACTTCCTGGTACACTTGCTCCCAGTTCACGTTGCGGCGTGACCCGGAAGAGCTGATGAGCTGCTGCACAGTCGGTTTGATCCCCGAATCTTTTTCCGTGTCGCTTCTCAGCGACTCGCTCAGGTTGTGCACCCGTCTGGCGATGTTCAGGTTCGGCTCGCAGGCGCCCGTCTTGTTCTTCGAGCTGATGTGCTTGGTGAGGTCGAGCTTCAAGGCGGTGGGCAGTTTGAGTTTGGACAAAGCGGACGGGTTTGACCCCGACGCCGTCTGCATCTCGCCACCTCCGGAGGTGTTCCCCTCCGAGCTCTCCCCCGCCTCCGTGACCTGCATGGCCTCGTCTGAGACCGCTTTGTTCGCGTCCCCTTCATCGTCCTTCGCAGCCGAAGCCTCGGAGCTCTCCACGGTGGAGGTGCTCACCTGCAGTGACTGGAGAAACTGAATGGTGTCTGAGGACAGCGGAGCCATCTTCTCTGGCTTGAGCGGTTTAGGCGACGCTGGTTTAACTGCACTGGGACCACAGCTGTTTTCCTTGTTGACTCCAGTTGGACTCTGTCCCTGGTCTGCAGGCAGCTCCTCTGTGATCACTCTGTTGTTAGCAGAGCTGTCCACGGAGCCCTTCTTCGTCTGTTTGGCTGTCCTGAGTGACTCGGGGACGTGCCTTTCCTGCCTCGACTGGAGGGGCCCGACAGGTGGGGCCTTCGGTCCATGCTGCTTTGCAGCTGGTTTTGACTGCGACACACCTGGACTGGGGGCCTTGCTTTGCTGAGCTCCACCAGTAGGACCAGGAACTGAAGGGTTCCTCCAATCGATATCGAGCAGTGGTTTGATTGTTTTCTGACTGGCGGGAGCGGATACGCTGATTTGGTGGCCATCCCTCTGAGAACTGCTGCCTCTGCCGCTGCCATTCTTATCTTTGGGTTTGGGTTTTGGTTTTGTCTGATGCCTCCCATTGTCCTCTTCACTGGAGATCAAAGGCCCCGGTCTGTGCTCAGGTTGAGGCTGCCTGGTGAAGGCGCCGGCCTCTGCCGCCTGGTCTTGCTTCTGGAGTTTGGGGGGTTTGTGGTGCTTCTCTAACGTATTTGGGTGGGCATCACTGTGGGGTGCAGATGCGACTGGATAGGGTGCCCAGCGACAGGCTTTGTCCAGCTTTGGGTTGCTGCCAAACGTTTTAGAGCTCTTGCTGCTGTTATGGTCAGACTGTGACGGTGGTGCCTCGCCATTCTGAAGTCCGGCGTCCTGGTGACCTCTCTTATCACTGTCTGTAAATCGATTACAAGGCTGCGTGAAAAATCTGGGTGGAGCTGGGAATGGCATTCCTAAAAGGCTCTGGGGCCGGGCCTTTTGAGCATATTGGGAAATGTTGTTTTGGCCATAAAGCCCGTGACTGCTGCCCCCGCTGCTGAGCCAAGGCAGGCGACTGTGCTGACTGCCAGGATATGCACCGTGGCCCAACGTGCTGCTGCTCCGGGTGACCTGGCCACCCATTTTTCCTGCATAAAACTCTTCAGATGCCCATTTCTGCAGGTTGGGAGGCTCCTGAGCATGCCACGTGGCGCTCTTCCCCTGCTTGTCATGGTGCCACGGCCTTGCCTCCCCTCTGCGGACATCATATTGTTGACCCCTGTACCAAGAGTAGGGGTTATGGCATTGACCGTACCCCTGCGGCTGTGGCCGCGACGCACGCTCTTGGAGGAAAGGCTCCTTAAGCTCCTTTAGCCTCTTCTGAAATTCATCTTTTCTCTTCCGATCCTCTTCTTCTTCTGCAAGCTTTGCAGCAGCAGCCTCCTTGTCTTTTCTATAAACAGAAGTCAAATACATTATACGTTATTTCCTCCGCCAAGGAGGTTATGTTTTTTCCGGTGTTAATCTGTCTGTCTGTGTTCAAGATACAGTAATCCCTTATATTTGCGGGTTAATGGGGAACGGCGCCCCCCCGCAAAAACCAAAATCTGTGAACTGGAGCCGGAGCCCCCCGAGCCTAAATAATATGTTTAAAATATGTTTAAAACCCGCAAAAAAGTAGCGAGACACTGCAGCGAAACAAGACAAAGGCTCATCTGTGGTCTTTCTGTTACCTTCACAGCCTCTGGTCTCTGAACCGTAGTAAAGACACTGCTGTACTGTGCTATTTTTGGCTCATAATTAGCAGCTAACACGCTAACAACAACAAAAGGAAAAGTCCGGTTGGAACGGGCACTTTATTTTGGCACTGCAGGAACTTGTAACATCACACAGGTTGTATTGTTGGGCTCCTGTCGGTTAACAGAGAATGTAAATCTATACACGCCTGCTGTTGATGCTCACTACACTTTTCATCTAACCCCGTTTTCATTCTGCCGTCCCACGACACACACTACATTACCCATAAGGCCACACCATTACCCATAAGGCCACCTTCTTAAAGGGGCCAGGCTGGCTCACATTTCTTCACTGTGAGAGAACGCGCACAACATCCTGTGATGTTTCCGCGATTATTTCTTGATATTTTTATCATATCATATATTTCTGAAAAATCCGCAAATAACTAAAACCTCCGAAACTTAAAGCGCGAATTGGCAAGGGATCACTGTAACTCAAAAAGTTATGGATGGATTTTGATAAAATTTTCAGGAGTTGTCGGAAATGTGAAAAGGAAGAACTGATTTCATTTTGGGTGTGACCCGGAAGAAATCCTGGATTCTGGATCACTTTCAGTTTTCCGATAATAGTTGCACTCAGTGGAGGTCTGCGTCCTCCGAGTGCTTTTCTAGTTCTAACATGTGTTTCTTACAGGTTTTTATGTCATTTCATGTATTATTCATAATTTTAAAAAAATATATGTTTGAATTTTGGGGGGCTTGGAAGGGATTAGGGCATTTACATGGAAAACACGTCTCTACTTACGACAGTTTCAGGTTACGAAACTACTTCCAGAACCAATTAATTTCGTAAGTAGAAGTACCACTGTATTATAATTTAGTTAATGATATTTACTCGGGAGTCATGATCTGGGTCTCTGTAAAGCGCCTAAAGATAATTGGCATTGTAACAGACGCTATACAAATAAAATTGAATTGAATCACTCTGAAGAGCATTTTAGCACCTTCTAGCTTTCCGTTGTGATTCTGTGGCCTCCGTCTGTGACATTTTCTGTCACCTTCACTGCCTCAGATTCATCTTTTTCAGTCACTAAAAAGTGCTTTTATGTGTTATATACTTACATGTCTGACTTAAATTTCTACTCAAAGGTCCCGGGTAGCGTTCGGCGCAACTAATTTAAGGTCTGCGTTGCGCGGTGAAAAAGATCGAAGCATAATATTTTCCGAGCATGAAAGTTTTTGCTCTGCCATTTGTCAAGGGCGCCACTATATTTAAGTAAGTGGACTCTCGTGTGTCCAGTGGTGCTTTTTTTGTAGCCTGCAGTCCTGACATACGACTCCGGCCACATCTCAATGCTCAGCTGCGACTAAAACAGGCCTGTGAGCGCAGCTGAACAAAATGTGACTATACATGGCATATGTACACACTGACAGCAGCTCGGAGGCTCCCACACACATTTTCACTTGTGGTTAAGTCACAGAACGACACACACTGACATTGTGTTGAACAGTTAATCGAATGAATGCTACTTTAACCATAAGGATGTTTTAAATCTTTACAGTGTTACCACCACAGAGCAGAGATAAAGTCTCACCTGATCTGTTCTTTCCTCTTTTCAATCAGTTCGACTAAAGCCTGGTCGAAGTAGTCCTCGTCGTCCTCGTGCCCGGCGTCCTTCCTGCCGGCGGCCTCCACGTTCTGCTTGTGCGTGGGACTGGAAATGTGGCTGGCATAATCGGTCAGGCTCGCCACTTTCACCTTGCACACCCTGCACTCGTGTCCGCAGTCCCTGGGGAGGGAAGGCGAGAGTGGGCGCTCAATTTTACCTTCGGGCATGGTTCTGGTTCTTTTCTGGTTGGTTTTCCTGCCTACAGAGCCTGCAGCTCCACAGAGCGGCTCTTCTTTCGGTTTCTCTGAAGTCTAGATAAATTCAGGAGAGGAGAATACTCAACAATCCTTTATTAAAAAAAAAAAAACAGACCAAAAAACAAACGTGTCCAGATTCTCTATGCGTTTCAGATCAGGAGGTGGCTAACTTAAAATTTTCTCTTAATGAAAAAAACATTAAAATTTGTATCATCCTGATCTTCTTCTCCTTCCTTCAGCAGGCTGTACGTGGCAGGGTGAGGGCAGGAGGAGCGGCCCCGCTGGCATCTAGTCCAGCCTTGCGGCGCGGCGCTGGAGGGAAGAGAGGCCGGAGCGCTCTACTGCGCCTTCATGATGGTGTCCGCTGCGCTCTGACGCCCTGCAGGAGCCAAGCGTCTCATTTTGACCTCTCGCCGCGTTCTAAGAGCCGGAACCCGGGCCCCGCCCCCCCAGGCGGGCATGTGCTAGGGGATCCTGGCGGCCAACGCCATGCACAGCCTGTGAAACCAGAACTGCGCGCAGCTGCTCACCGCCTCCGGTGGAAAACCTCTCCCAAGTATGCCATCCTGTGATCTTGATAGGGGAGTGACTCTGCTGGCCCCCCCCTCGGTTTCTTTTTTAAATCTGTGTCATGGTATGCTGTCGTTTTCTGACCTCTCGTGCAGCTGGCAAGCATCGAGTAGACGGGGTTACTTTCTACCAACACGGCAGTGGCTGGGGAAAGTTAAAGGGTTTTGCTGATGTCACGATTTCTAAGCAGCAGAGCTTTGATCTCCGAAAAGTTGTTGGGCCCAAAGATAATATCTTCATATCATCAGATCTCAAAACATCACCATGACATCATCACACTTCTAAACATGACTAGAAAAATACCTTGCCATGCAATCTGTGCTTATAAATGTTTACATGAAACCCCAGGAACAACGAATGTGGCCCTGAGCGCTCCACCTCGGCCTCTTGGGCCCCAGCAACGGGGCCACATACTTCAGTCATCTGAAGTTCACAAGCCGGCCAGCTGCCTCCCAACGGTCATGCCTGTTGTTCCGCAGAGATTGTGTCTAAATATATGTGCGACAGTTGGGACAGCTGCCCGTGCGTCCGCCCGCTCAGAACTATGGGCACGTGCCTGTCCACACATGTGCCATGACCCAGATACATTCGGGCAAAACTCTTGAGACGAAGCGACAACCTTTTGTACGCATGCATTAGCGTCCCAGTTTGAAATCAGGCACGTTATCGTGATGCATTATAAAGATATTATTAGGGCTGTAACGATACACTAATATCACGATACGATACACGATATTCGGCTCACAATACGATATATATCGATAATCATCTTACAATTAGGGCTGGGCAACGATTAAAAATTTTTAATCGCAATTAATTGCATTATTTCCCTGATTAATCATGATTAATCGCATTGTATACACAAAATCAAATAATGAATTCAAAAGTAGAGTAAAGGTCACTTTTATTTAAATGTTCTGCTGCCATATGAACTAAAGTGTCCATAACATTTGTTGTTCAAACACTTTTAACATCAGCACTTGTCAGTAACACATATTTAGTGCAAATCTCATCTTAAAACATGTAAAATAAAATAAAGCTTATTGCCACTGCCAGGACATTAATGTCATTCTGTTTTTATAAAAAAAAAAAAAAAAATTCTACAAACAAAATCCAACAAAATGATTGTGGCTCAGCACAATCAGATCATTAAAACAGGTAATTTCTGAGGTAACAGCTGAAACTTTTAACAGGGAGTTCAACTTGTCACGTGTTACAAATAACCTTGTTTCTGTTGAATCCTCCGTCTGGGAGAACTTTAAAATAAAAATGTCCATGTTTAAGTTCAGTAACGTTACCAATCCGTGTATCATTCATTCTTTCCATTTTCAATTGTCAACCAATGTGTGAATCTATTGAGGGATATCAACACCTAGTCCTACACAACAGATCTAAAAAAATTAAAAAGTGTTTTTTTATTACGTTTTTCGTTTTTTAATCTAACACAAAAAAACGAAAAAAATGCCTGTTTTTTTAATATTTCAATTTTAGATTTGAATCAAAAATACAAAATTAAAAAACAGGCCACAGAACTGAATTTGCTTTTATAATCGGAGGACTGGACTTTCTGTTGTCATTACACATCTGTGCCACTAGATGGAGCCGCACTGCAGTAACCAGCTAGAGAACAGCAGGACAGTGAACACATGGAGCAGATCTGATGGAACATGGAGGAATGACGAGAAAGTTTTGTTGCAGTCCAGAATTTTTTTTTTTTTTAGACAGAATTGTTAATATTTCTACCTGAGTTGCTACCTGAACTGTAAAGTTCACGGATTTTTACCGTTTTCCATGTCTGTCTTAGCTTTTCCTTGTTTACCTGACAATTGTCTTCCGGTTCCGCAGCAGCCAGTAACAGACTTTTCAAAACAAAAGCATGTGAGCAACATGCGTTAACGCTCGATAAAATAAATGTCGGCATTAATAAATGAATGCGTTAACGTGATAATAACACGTTAACTTGCCCAGCCCTAATATTAATATGTGGTTTATTTTTGGAGGATCGTTCAACTCACCGGCCTTTGAGCTTCTCCAGCTCACGATGGTGGAGCATACTTCTCATGTGCTCATCCATCTCCTGCAAATTGACATTAAAATGCTTGAATTAAATATGTACAATGACTTCTGAAAGACATAAAGATAAAAACTCAAAACCAGCTGCATCAGGTGGTGCAGATCTGTGAATCAGCTTCATATCAGGACTTGAACAACATTAAATACCACGCCAGAGTCAATTACCTGCTTGGAAACGTAGACCGTCTCACAGAGAATGCATTTTGTGTCTCTCGTCATCTTGAATGCCGGTGGATCTCAGCCCATCACTGTCCAAAGACAGAATCCATTCATGTTAAAGGACTCACATGGGGAAAAGGTGGCAGCAGACCATCCTGGTTCATAAACCCTCTCTCTTACTGTGTTGTGGTTCATAATGCAACTGGAGATGTTTCAAACTCACTTTTCCTGAAACACTCTTGTTTTACTCAACAAAAGCCTCAGTGCCACAGAGCAGCCATCGACAGAGTTCACCATGGACACGGGTCTAATTCCAGCCTGCTGATAGTGCAACTCTGCAGCCAGCGGCCAGAGCCACGGCAGCGTCAGACCTATGTCTGGACTTGTTGAGCCTCCACAAACAGTTGGAGGAGCAAACGCCAGCCATGAGTCGATGTCAACCCAAATATGAACCTTCACAGGACGCAGCTCACCTCATAAAACCTTTGTTATATCTATAAATGTAGCGCTTTATTTCAGGATGCATAGACAGTTCAGATAAAAGTCTGAGTTCTTTGTTTAAAAAAAAAAAACTACAATAAAAAGACACAATGATATTTGCTTTTTTTCTGTTGAAGCCACTCGGTGCAATACCGTTTATGACCACTTGGCGTCTCATAGTTTGACTGACACGACTAAAGCGCCACCGTCAACACTGTGCCAAAGAACGGGCGCGGTCTGGCCAGTGTTGTACCTGAACGCATTCACTGAACTTAAGTTCACGAACTAGTTCATATTTTTCACGAATGTGAACTGAGCGCGTTCACTTTCCCCTTCACCAGCGTGGGGCGTGAACGAGTTCATTTGGGCAGTTGTGAACGATTCTCTTTCAAAGTTCACGCACAGTCAAAACCGTGCCAGGTTTCCAGCGAACTCCATTTAAAATCCACCACAAACGAGCCTGATATGTATCTGAGGAAATCAATCAAACATGGCAACACGGCTGTCACTTCTGTCACGCTAACAATTACGTCATCAAACGTTTAAAACGATCATAAAGGAAGATGAGAGCTACAGTTACCCAGAGTTGGAGGAGTGCCCCGACTCCCGGGGGTGATTGAAATATTAAAATAGGGGGAAAAAACATTTGCACCTTAACTACCTGTTTTTGTCTTATAATAAAGACTATTTGGCAGCAAGTTTTTTCTCATATTTTTAATATACTGTAGAGCAGTGATTCCCAAAGTGTGGGCCGCGGCCCCCTGGTGGGCCATCGTGGTACTGCACGGCAGTGAGAGGTCATTAAAATTAAACAAATGTGTTTTAAATCCTCGATCTTTTTAAAATATGTTTTTAATTACTGTAAAATATTCATGACAGGATTCGACAGAAACAAGGTTATTTGTAACAACTGACAAGTTGAACTCCCCGTTAAAAGTTTCTGCTGTTACCTCAGAAATGACCTGTTTTAATGTTCTGATTGTGCTGAGCCACAATCATTTTGTTGGATTTTGTTTGTAGTTTTTTTTTTTTTTATATAAAAACAGGATGACATTAATGGTCTGGCAGTGGCAATAAGCTTTATTTAATTACATTTTTTTAAGATGAGATTTACACTAAATATGTGTTACTGACAAGTGCTGATGTTAAAAGTATTTGAACAACAAATGTTATGACACTTTAGGTCAAATGGCAGCAGGACATTTCAATAAAAGTGCATTTTACACTACTTTTGAATTCATTATTTGATTTTGTGTATACAATCGCGATTAAAAATTGTAATCGTTACCCAGCCCTAATTATTATGTAGATTTAGTGAAATGCTTGTGAACAGACAGAAAAGATTTGTGGTTGTTGTCAGAGTCATCATGTGTTCAACAGCAACAGACTATTCTCCTGTTTGTCCTGAGCAGGTAGGTCAAAACGTAGAGTCACTTTGGTCTTCAAAGCTTTTTCGCGACGACTGTTAGAAGCACAAATTAACAATAAATGTCCAGAGCAACTGAACGCCACATGAGTGAAGAGTTCTGCTAACAGTTACCTACCTGGTGTAGTCCATGAATAAAATATTCTACCACACAGCATCATAAAAACGGACGGGTTTACTCGGCATTGAAAGCGTCCTGAACCTTGCAGCTGTTATACTTGTGATTGGCTGTTTGATTTAATCTAAGTAACTCCCAGAGGCTTGCCGTTAGCATCGCTGTAGCTTAGCCGCTGAAATTACTGTTAGAAATGCAGACAGGAACCGAAATAACTGCAAACATTCGCACCAACAGTCCAAGCAAATGTCTAAATCACAAGCTGCTCATACGAACTATGATTTCGAACAACAATTACACGTGTTTGTCCTGTTTTAGGGAACAGCTACAGCTAGAGAGTTAGCAGCTACTCCAGCGACAGCTAAGTTACACCACGAATGTACTTTAAATTACTAGTTTCACAATAGCGGCGGCTGTGCAGCCGAGGCCGGATGTTTGTATAAACTGTAAATGCTGAGTTACGACTGTTGACTACCTTTAAAACATCCAGGAGTGTGCAGTCTCCACTGCTGAAGCTAACAACAACAACATCACGCTGCTTCGAGTCCTCGCCCCCAAAGCGGAACTATGATTAGTGATGTTATGAGTGAAGCGTATGGCAAGCCAAAAGGGCCATATAACGCCCCATTAAAGGCGCGTGACTTATAAAACGGCGTCAAAAGCGGCGTTTTTGAAGGGAAAACGGCGTTAAATCCGCCGTTTTGTACGCCAGAAACGGCGCAAAAGACGCCGTTTCCTTGATCTTCGCTAAACGCCGTAAAAAACGGCGTTCTCTGTGGTCCTTGAACGCGCTTTTGACGCGCGTTATATGAACGCGCGTCAAAAGCGCCGTTTTGTGCAAGTACAACGCGCGTCAAAAACGGCGTTTTGTTGTATTATAATTATCCCTGCCCCTTATGATTCACAGCCACTAAAATTGAACCTTGATGATCCAATCGGAGAAGAGTAAGAGCAGACCACATAAATCCATCTCTGATCTCCTTTGCTGCAGGATTGTATGCATTGTCCTAATAAACATATTCCATCAGCTTGTCAAGCTGCCTGCTTGTGTAAATATCTGGATAATAGTACTATGTCCATTTCCTCTGAGTTAACTTACAGAAACAAAGTTTACAAACCCATCGAATTTTAAACGCTACTTTCACAGTAAGAAGAGTCTGATCTATAAAGAGACGGGGGGGGGGGGGGCATTGATGGAGCGACACAGATTGTAAACAGTTTGGTCCCCGGTTAAAGTCCGGCAATGTTCTTATCGTTTTCGTTTGTTTGTTTGTTTTCGGGAGGGGGGGGGGGGGGGGGGGGGGGGGGGGGGGATACCGGCGGAACAGCGAGCCAGCCGTACTGAGGGCGGAGATCACCCCGGTCAGGAGGAGAGAGTAGTCTGTGACCATTTATGAATGTCGCTACGTCAGAGATCTCCACGCAGGCGGGAGCATTAACGCTGCTACGAATAAAGATATTTGGAAAGATCCTCAGTCAACTCCATCTGCCTTCTGAACATCAATGTTCCTGAGGGTTCGTTTCACATGAGTCTGCTGCAGGATGAGTGGCTGCTGGAGATAGACTCATAGTTGTCGCAGCTCCCACCTGATAGTCCTGGACTCCTCAAAGTCCGGACCCGGACCCGTCAGTCTGGACCCAGGACACCTAAGTCTTAAAATGACCCTTTCACAAATACGTTGATGAATAATTTGTAATGTTAAATACTCTGTCACTGGATAGAGGCGGCTCCTCTCATCTTTACCGTCTTCCTCCTGCTGCGAGAGTTTCTACTCTGAACTTCTGTGACAGTTAAACAGCTGTCAGTCAAATACGAGGAGGGCAGAGCAGGTGCTCATGGAAATAACAGCAACAAGTAGACTTTCAGGACACGAGAGTTTGGGATTTAGAGCCAATCGGAAGCAAAATAATGCAGATCTTAAAAAAAAAAAAAAAAAAATATATATATATATATATATATATATATATATATAATTTTTTTTTTCAATCATGTGTTTAGTTCTTTATGAGAAAGTTCAAGGTGTTGCATATCCATGTCAAACAATAAATTCAAGCTTAAAATCTATTTATTTTTATTAATCTCTAAAAATAACAGTATTTAATACTGACAAACAACAAGTTCAAAATTCAAGTTAGTTTTAACAGCATCATGGTGATGCTTTATGAAACATTACTTTAAAAAAATAAAAGGAACTAAAGTACAGGCACACAGAAGACTTTAAAATCAGCATTATCACCTTGAGAAACAAGGCGAGAAAACAGTTTCATCAAGTTCACATTTTACACATAAAAAATATAAAATATACATTTAAAAAATTTTCCAGCTTTCAGCAACAAGTTTCTGAGAAAAATATCTGGCTTCGCGGGTAGAGTTAGTTGGCGCTCCTACAGTCGGACATTCTCACTGTAGGTTCGATCCTCAGCACTGCCAACAGTTCGATCCCCACCACTGCCAACGGTTCGATCCTCAGCACTGCCAACGGTTTGATCCCCAGCCCACTGCCAACGGTTCGATCCTCAGCACTGCCAACGGTTTGATCCCCACCACTGCCAACGGTTCGATCCCCAACACTGCCAACGGTTCGATCCTCAGCACTGCCAACGGTTCGATCCCCACCACTGCCAACGGTTCGATCCCACATGCCAACCCCAACGGTTTTGATCCCCACCACTGCCAACGGTTCGATCCTCAGCACTGCCAACGGTTTGATCCCCACCACTGCCAACGGTTCGATCCCCAACACTGCCAACGGTTTGATCTCCAACCCTGCCAACGTTTCGATCCCCAACCCTGCCAACGGTTCGATCCCCAACCCTGCCAACGGTTCGATCCCCACCACTGCCAACGTTTCGATCCTCAGCACTGCCAACGGTTCGATCCTCAGCACTGCCAACGGTTCGATCCCCAACACTGCCAACGGTTTGATCTCCAACCCTGCCAATGTTTCGATCTCCAACACTGCCAACGGTTCGATCCTCAGCACTGCCAACGGTTCGATCCCCACCACTGCCAACGTTTCGATCCCCAGAACTGCCAATGGTTCGATCCCCAACACTGCCAACGGTTCGATCCTCAGCACTGCCAACGGTTCGATCCCCAACACTGCCAACGGTTCGATCCTCAGCACTGCCAATGGTTCGATCCCCAACCCTGCCAACGGTTCGATCCCCAGAACTGCCAACGGTTCGATCCCCAGAACTGCCAACGGTTCGATCCCCACCACTGCCAGCGGTTCAATCCCCACCACTGCCAACGGTTTGATCCCCAACCCTGCCCTGCACCAGCGTATTTCTGGCCCAGGTCATGACGTAAAAACCTGTGCTGACCTTTACGAAGGAAAGAGCCAGAAGGAGGAATATCTGTGAAACACATTCTTTTGAAACACAAAGACCACTTTAAATACGTGGATTTTAAATGACACGACTGAGTAATTAATCAATTATCGCTCTATGAAACCTGAGAACGGAGGCAATAAAATCAATAAAAATGTTACAGTCTGACAGATGTTGTCTTAGTTCTTATCATTCCCACTGGTGATAACGAAGTGGTGTCAGTAGTTATATGATGAAATGCATCTGTGTAAAAAAATAAAATTAAAATAAAACCTGGATCACCTGCTTGGATCTTTGGGCTCCTGTTATTTATGTGCCATTTAAAGAATGTCTCAGTTTATTTGGTTCAGTTCCCTTGCTTTATACTTCAGATGCCTCTTGCGCATCTTGATAATCCACTTTATAGTGAGTTTGGCAAAATTAGCAGCTTTGAAGAGAGCCATGAAGACGCCACAGAGGATGCCGATGGAGCTCCAGGGATTCGCAGTCACGATCTGTTTGGAGACAGTTGCAGCTGCGTCAGAAACACCAATAAACACGGACCAGTTCTAACGAGGGTGGAACATCTGGAAGGACTCACCAGTCTGATCTCCTGCATGAAAGGGTCTCGCCACTCAAAGACGGCAAAGAAAAGCTGGTTGGTTTGCTCTGATTCGGGCCTTTTATCGTTGAATTTCACGACAGCAGACTAGAAGATCAAACGTGAAAGATAAAAACACAGCAAAGCCTCTCCAAGAGCTCAGGCGTTGTCATGTGTGTACAGTCATGGCCAGAAGTTTTGAGAATGACACAAATATTAGATTTTCACAAAGTCTGCCGCTTCAGAGTTTTTATCAGGTGTTTCTATGTTATAATGAAATACAATTCCAGTGGTACCTCTACTTACAAAATTACTGGAGGTACTTCTGGAAGTAGTTTCGTAACCTGAAAATTTCGTAAGTAGAAACGCGTTTTCAATGTAAATGCCCTAATCCGTTCCAAGGCGCCCAAAATTCGAACATAATTTTTATTATAAATTATAAATAATACATGAAATGACATAAAAACATGTACGAAATAGAAAAGCACTTGGAGAGCGCAGACCTCCACCAAGCGCAACAATTATTGAAAATTTGAAAGTGATCCAGAATCCAGGATTTCTTCCGGATCACACCCAAAATGAAATCAGTTCTTCCTTTTCACATTTCCGACAACTCCTGAAAATTTTTATCAAAATCCATCCATAACTTTTTGAGTTACAGTGATCCCAATTCGCACTTTAAGTTAGGAGGTTTTAGTTATTTGCGGATTTTTCAGAAATATATAATATAATAAAAAAAATCAAGAAATAATCGCGGAAACATGACAGAATGTTGTGCACGTTCTCACAGTGTAGAAATGTGAGCCAGCCTGGTGTCGTGGGACGGCAGAACAAAAACGAGGTTAGATGAAAAGTGGAGTGAGCATAAACAGCAGCCCAGAAATTTATTTCGTAACAAGAGGCAATATTTTCCCATTGAGGCGTTTCATAACCTGAAAATTTCGTATGTAGAGATGTTCGTAAGTAGAGGTACCACTGTAGAAGCATTTCATCAGTTTCAAAAGCTTCGACTCAGAATTATACATAATTCATGCAATAAGTCAATATTTGCAGTGCTGTTAATCAACTTCTGGACCAAATCCTGATTGATGGCAGGTCCATTCTTGCATAATCAATGCTTGGAGTTTGTCAGAATTTGTGGGTTTTTGATTGTCCACCCGCCTCTTGAGGATTGACCACAAGTTCTAAATGGGATTAACATCTGGGGAGTTTCCTGGCCAAAGGCCCAAAATCTTAATGTTTTGTTCCCCGAGCCATTTCATTATGACTGTTGCTTTATGGCAAGGTGCTCCATCATGCTGGAAAAGCCATTCTTTATCACCAAACTGCCCTTGGATGGTTGGGAGAAGTTGCTCTCGGAGGACGTTCTGGTACCATTCTTTATTCATGGCTGTGCTTTTAGGCAAGATTGTGAGAGATCCCACTCCCTTGACCGAAAAGCAACCCCACACATGAGTGGTCTCTGGATGCCTCACTGTTGGCATGAGACAGGACTGATGGTAGCGCTCACCTCATCTTCTCCCAACAAGCCTTCTTCCAGATGCCCCAAACAATCGGAAAGGGGATTGATCAGAGAAAATGACTTTAGCCCAGTCCTCAGCAGTCCAGTCCCTGTACCTTCTGCAGAATACCAGTCTGTCCCTGATGTTTTTACTGGAGAGAAGTGGCTTCTTTGCTGCCCTCCTTGACACCAGGGCTTCCTCCAAAAGTCTTGGCCTCACTGTGCATGCAGATGTCCTCACACCTACCTGCTGCCATTCCTGAGCTAGTTCTGTACTGGTGGTGGCCCGATCCCACAGCCGAAACACCTTCAGGACACGGTCCTGGCGCTTGCTGGACTTTCTTGGGGGCCCTGGAGCCTGTTTGGTAAAAGTTGAACCTCTCTCCTTGAAGTTCTTGATAGTTCGATAGACGGTTGACTGAGGTGCATTCTTACTCGCTGCTATAAACTTCCCTGTTAGGTCATTTTTGTGCAATGCAATGATGGCTGCACATGTTTCCTTGCAGGTAACCATGGCTAAAAGATGAGGAACAATGGTGTCATGCACCATCTTCCTTTTAAAGTGTCCAGCCACTCAATCATGACAGACTAATCTCCAGCTTTGTCCTCATCATCACCCACACCTTTGTTCATGTGTGTGACACCTGTCTGTCATTGTATTCATGTTAGCTGGTCCTTTTGTGGCAGGGCTGAAATGCAGTGGAAATGTGTTTTTGGTGATGAAGTTTATTTTCAAGGCAAAGACGGACTTTGCAATTAATTGAAGTTGAGCTGATTACTCCTCATAACATTCTTGAGTATACGCAAATTGCCATTACAGAAATTGAAGCAGTAGACTGTGTGAAAATTTAATATTGGAGTCATTCTCAAAACTTTTGGCCATGACCGTATGCATGTGTAAATACCTCTTGCCGAAACTCGATGGCTTCGTTGCTTTTTCCGGACGTTTTCACCAGAGACATTTTGACCCAGGTTCTGAAGCCACCAGAGAAGGTCCACATGGAGTAATTCCTCTCACAGTCCCTCATAAACTCTGACTTGTTTGCACTGAAGTTGTCAGAAAACACAGTTCACGCTGTGATAAGGTGACAGGAGTGCGATGGTTTACTCAGCCTACTTTAACCCAGATGTCAATTCAGCAGACGCCCCTTTGGTATCAAGCTATGATTGCATTATCTGTGTCGCTTCCTGGCAAAGGTCATCACCTGGTTACTGGGTGGCTTTGCAGACCACAGTCAACCTTCAGCTCTGACACCTCTGAGGGATCATCGTCTCATCCCTGCAGTTGAAGCTTTTTGCAGCAATCAAAAGAAGCCTTGCAACAGGCTTGACTTGAAAAAAGTAGGGCTGGGCAACGATAAAATTTTAATCGCGATGAATCGCATTATATCCCTGATTAATCATGATTAATCGCATTGTATACGCAAAATCAAATAATGAATTCAAAAGTAGTGTAAAATACACTTTTACTGAAATGTTCTGCTGCCATATGAACTAAAGTGTCATAACATTTGTTGTTCAAACACTTTTAACATCAGCACTTGTCAGTAACACATATTTAGTGTAAATCTCATCTTAAAAAATGTAAAATAAAATAAAGCTTATTGCCACTGCTAGGACATTAATGTCATCCTGTTTTTTATAAAAAAAAATGTTAAAAAAAGTCTATAAACAAAATCCAACAAAATGATTGTGGCTCAGCACAATCAGAACATTAAAACAAAAAAAGTAATTTCTGAGGTAACAGCAGAAACTTTTAACGGGGAGTTCAACTTGTCAGTTGTTACAAATAACCTTGTTTCTGTTGAATCCTCCGTCTCGGAGAACTTTAAAATGAAAATGTCCATGTTACAGTGAACACATGGAGCAGATCTGATGTAACATGGAGGAATGACGAGAAAGTTTTGTTGCAGACCAGAATTTTTTTTTTTCAGGCAGAATTGTTAATATTGCTACCTGAGTTGCTACCCGTACTGTAAAGTTCACAGATTTCTACCGTTCTCCATGTCCGTTTTAGCTTTTCTGCATGTTTACCTGGCAATTGTCTTCTGGTTCCGCAGCAGCCAGAAACAGATTTTTCAAAACAAAAGCATGTGAGCAACATGCGTTAATGCGCGATAAAATAAATGTCGGTGTTATAAATTAATGAGTTAACACGATAATAACGCGTTAACTTGACCAGCCCTAAAAAAGACCTTTGTTAATTTAAACTTTGGCGGGGATTAATAGATTCATAAATAATGCGAAGGATTGTCAGACAGACAGCCCCCGACCCTGCCAACTGCCATTGGCGGGCAAACAAGACTGGATCGACAGCTGATGCTTGCTCTTACCTGTCAGTCAGCTCGCTAAACTTAGCGAAGAGCATGTAGGTGATGGCGCTGAAGTCCTCCTCCGTTTCATTCTGACCGAACTGCATGAAGATCAGCTCTTTGTTTCTGACGTCAGACGGCCCGCGGACCACGACGGCTTGTTTCTGTGGCAAACAAAACAAGGGTTTTGTAACTGTGGGTCGCGTTCGCGAAGCTGCCAGATCGGCGCGCCGTTGCGCCACACCTCTGTCTGGTTGGCGAAGGGCCCATTGTAGGTCACATGGACGATCTCGCAGTCCCCCCTCTCGGGTTTGCCGGGGTTCACCAGAGGCGGGATGTAGTCGTGGTAGTGGTGTCTGCAGCTGAGTAGCTGGGCTTTGCCGGGGTAGAGAGCGATACCTGCTCAGGGACGGAAACACGGGCAGTCAAGATGCTTACTTCACACGACCGAGTTACTAGGGGTGTGAAAAAAATCGATTTGGCAATATATCACGATTTTCGGCCGCCCAATATAATATCGATTTTTCAGCTCCTAATATCGATTTTTTTTACAATGCTGTCAGTATGTTGTAATGGTTACTTAAATGTGCAAAAACACTAATAATAAACAATAAATAGGTTGTTTTGAAGCAAATAGTTTTGACTCAATTTGTCCACTGAATGATCATTCAGTGCGTTTACATGGGAGGTTTAATTCCTCTTTAATTCAGAATTAAAATTAAATCAGATTTAAAATGATTAAAAATTACCATGTAAACACCTAATTCCCAATGAAAATGTCCATTCCGAATTAAACTTAATTCCGAAGTAAGTGGCTGGTTTATTCTGATTTTAAATCAGAATAGAATAATTCCACGGTCATGTATACACTCATTCCTCTTTAAATTAATTCCGGTCTTTCTGCGCATGCTCGTTCCCTTGCCCGTCTGTCGCGATGACGCTTATATTCCGTGCTGGGCTTGTTTTCGAAACAAAGTTTCAAGATGGCAGCACGCAGTAAACGGCGGTCAAGAGCAGAGACGATTTATTTAATAAATAGCTTGGAGGAATTGGAAATGATAAAAAGAACAGATGGCAGGAAACATAAAAATTGTGAATCGAGTAAGTTTGTTTTCTTCCGGTA
This sequence comes from Hirundichthys speculiger, assembly GCA_018398805.1. NCBI lineage: Eukaryota > Metazoa > Chordata > Actinopteri > Beloniformes > Exocoetidae > Hirundichthys > Hirundichthys speculiger. The sequence goes on along the minus strand of JAGFBZ010000083.1, from coordinate 869,847 downwards.
AACGTAAATGTGTAAAGACATCCGCCCCCCCCCCATCCAATCAGAACCCTTCCCTACCCCCAGACCTTAAGCGGAATTGGATAAAGCCGATCAAACTTGTTTTCCATGTAAACCTCAATTCGGAATTACTATTTCCATGTAAACTCGAAGGAAAATAGTTTAATTCTGAATTATTTAATTCGGAATAATTAATTCCGAATCAAAAAACATAATGTAACCGTGGCCAATATCATCTGATGAGCATATACAGCAACTTGATTGTTCATCTCTACTTTTCAATTTGATATTAACTGGGCAGAATATCGTGATATTGTGATAATATCGTATCGTGACCCAAGTATCATGATACATATCGTATTGCGAGGTCCTTGCCAATACTCACCCCTACAAGTTGCTGTGAATTAAACCTGCACAACTGGGACCTCCCTGGGAGCGCAGTGGTTTGGGCAGGCGGCCCATATACAGAGGCTACAGTCCTCATGCGGCTGGTCGCGAGTACGACTCCCGGCTCGTCGGCCCTTTGCCGCGTGTCTTCCCCGTTCTCTCTGCTCCCCTTCCTGTTTCTCTCTACTATCAATGAAGGCCACTAGTGCCAAAAAAACAAAACAAACAAAAAAAAAAAAAACCCTGCACAACTGAACACAGTTGAAAAAAAAAAAATCGTTTTGGCAATATATCGCGATTTTTGGCCACCCAATATAATATCGATTTTTCAGTTCCTAATATCGATTTTTTTCAAAAACACTAATAATAAACAATAAATAGGTTGTTTTGAAGCAAATAGTTTTGACTCAATTTGTCCTCTGAATGATCAATATCAGCTGATGAACATATACAGCAACTTGATTTTTCATCTCTACTTTTAATTCTGATATTGACTGGGTAGAATATCGCAATATATCGTGATATTGTATCGTGATGCAAGTATCATGATACATATCGTATTGCAAGGTCCTTGCCAATACTCGCCCCTAGCTATCATTGGCTCCAATTTACCATAAACTTCCCATATACATTACAGGCTGGTAATACCTAAAAGCGCTTGTTTATTACAGCAGAACAGGAGCAAACTACCCTAAAATGTATTTAAATTGGAAGCAAATCTTAGGTCTAACTTCTCCTCCTGGATCAGCTCAAACCACAGCTGAGCTTTTTTAGAAATCCGCCACCTACATGCTTATTTACATGGCTGTGAGATCGAGGCAATTATTGTTTTCGGCAACATGATGGCATCACGTTCAGCTAGCGAGGAGCTTGTTCAGCTGACGCAGAGACAAACGACAGACGTCTGAAAAGGACACCAACCAGGGCTTGAAAACGAGTCCACTTCCTTGTAGGTGACGGACATGACAGGCTGGCTGAGTTTTTCCAGAAAATCGGAGATGGTCTGGTAGGCCAGAAAGATCGCCACGCCGGTCAGCGCCAGGTAGATGAAGATGAGCGCCACCGTGAAGACATTCTTCACGCACGCCTTGCTGAATCTCATCGGCGGGCTGCTCCCCCTGATGTCTTCATCTGGGGAGAAAACGACACCTTCAGACCTCCTGAAATCACAGCTGGAAGCATTACGACGACAAATACTAGTGTGTCCAGCGTTTCTGTGAGCGTTTGGATCGTCATGAGACGCTTTAAAAAACCCCAGAGTGCCACGCCGACCTTGTGTGACGCTGCCGTTGGGCCCCTCAGGTCTCTGATCTTCAGTGGTGTCGTCAAAAGAGTCCTGCGACGGCGTGTTGCCTTCATCGTAGTTGTCGTCTTCATCGTTGAACTGCGTGGTGGAGAGAAGGACATTTAGACAGGCGTCTCTTGTAACTAGAGGTGAGTATTGCAGGGACCTCGCAATACGATATGTATCATGATACTTGGTCATGATATATTATCACGATATCGCGATATATTGCTATATTCTACCCAGTTAATATCAAAATTAAAAGTAGAGATGAAAAATCAAGTTGCTGTATATGTTCATCAGATGATATTGATCATTCAAAGGACAAATTGAGTCAAAACTATTTGCTTCAAAACAACCTATTTGTTGTTTATTATTAGTGTTTTTGCACATTTAAGTAACCATTAAAACATACCGACAGCATTGTAAAAAAAAATTGATATTAGGAGCTGAAAAATCGATATTATATTGGTGGCCAAAAATCGCGATATATTGCCATATCAATTTTTTTTCACACCCCTAGCTGAAAGTATCTTTTCGAAAACTATCTGGACGGAGCCGTGTGGCGTCCAGGAACAATCTGGAGCAGAGACACAAACTGTCACATCTTCCGTCACAACTGATCACATGACTGACCTCAAACAGATAAGTGATGTTACTCTTTAGCCACTGAGACTTTTTTTCCCCTCAGAGTTCACATATTTCACTGCTCTTGGCTCAGGGTCATTGTGTTGTTTTTTTTTTTTTTTAGCTCGGCTCTGTGTTGCTTCCATGTGGACGGGACAGGTGGAGTCACATGACCACACAGCTGCAGCTGCAGGTTTCAACGTGACAGCACATGATTATGTCGGTTAGAGTTCCTGGATCACACAGACACGCCAAAGTCAACTCATCATCTAATCCCTGCTTCATCCACCATCTCCAGACACCTTTTAAACACACGCTATGTTTATACATTTACTGTACAGTTGTGTTCTTTCATGTAAAACTAGGGCTGCAGCGATACACTAATCTCATAATACGATACGCAATATTCGGCTCACGATACGATATATATCGATATTCATCTTACAATACATTTACATCATTTTCCAAAAGATCTTAAAGGGACAAAGTGATTTTGGTGACATCTTGTGAGTGTTCCAATGACTTTGTTTGAATTAATTTAACTGAAAGCATCAATTACACATTATATGGTTGACAGGCAGCTTGCAAATGCTGGACAAAATGAATAAAAGATTTGTTGAGATTTGTTGTTGTTTCATTTATTTAAACAGTGCAAACTGTTGCTTGCAAGCTTTTAAAGGCGGGACACGGGGGTTTTGGAAGAAGCTTAGAATTTTGACACCGGGCTGAAAAATTGATACTGTTTAGGGAAATAAAATATCAATATATATCGCAGAATCGATATAATTGTTCAGCTCTATGTAAAACGTATAATTCTATTGCTCTGCTGTCTGTGTATCATATCTGTTTATATATATATATATATATATATATATATATATATATATATATATATATATATATATATATATATATATATATGTGTACTATCTGTGTATTCCATCTGCCACATATGGAACAGAAAACTTTACTGACATTCAAAACACCAGGTAGTGCAGACTGAGAACAAAAATGTCAGTCCAAATGCTCGCCATCGGAAAGAAAATATGAAGCTGTCCTCAGACTATCACTGTTACACTCGATAAACCGGATCAGTTGTTTTTAAATGGTTGTTTGAACAGCGTGATGACGCATTTCACGTCTGCGTGTTTTGATAAGGTTGGGAAAGTGGCGTTAAAGCCGACTCAACCGCGAGGCAGAAATAAAAAAGTGTTTAAAATATTCCGATGCAGCTGCTGTGAGGCGGTTTATCGGCCAGCGGTTCTCTGCTACACTTCAGAGGAGATAAGAAGTTTCTTCTGAAAGCACGGCGGCAGGCGGCGGCGTCAAGACTAAACTTCAAAGTGTCGTTGGTCCTCAGCTGGCCGGTCACATGACGCAGACACCGAGAGAAACCGACGGGAGCGCGTGACATACCTCCTGGTACGAGCCCCTGTTCTCTCTTCCGGACATGCCTCTGCGGTTTCTGTCCTCGGCCCCGCGGCTCCGGTCAAACCTCCGTCGGTCCGCGCGAAGTCACACAAACGCCTTCAACCGGTTCATGTTCTCCTCGAGGACGCGTCATTCCCCGTGTAGTGCCCCCGCGTGCCTCCGGTGTCCTCTCCAGATGAAGACCCAGCTGTCAATCACCCCCGAGGGCGTTACGCGACAAAGATAAAGAAGAAAAAAGAAAAAACGAGGCACATCCCCTGATAATAACGGCGAGACGCCGACAGGCCGCGATACACTTTTAAACCATGTTTCCTTAGCGGCGTTTCCTTGTTTCCTACTTCTTTCCTTTGATTGTACCTCATGCTGCGTTCGAGTGCTGACGGGAGAATTGAAGATCAATTACAGTCCAACCATTACAGGAATATAAGCACAAGGAAAAACAAATAGATGCATCATTTTGCAGGACTGGAAATCTAAAAGCTACAACTGTTTAGCAAACAGATTTTATAACTAATATAATCTTGTGTATTTATGTTATTATGGGCTGGTCTTCAGGCAGGAGTCTGTACTCATGAACCACGTCCTCGTTAAGGTTTCTTCCCTCTTAAAGGGAGTTTTTCAGGGGTCTGGCTCTCTGGAATAGGCCTTGAGACTATTTATATTGGAATGGACAACATATAAATAAAGTTGAATTAAATTTGTTCTGCATTTGTTTTACATTTTTTCATTTTTTTTGTTTTATGTTCTTGGCCTAATGTTTTTATTTCTCTTCCTGTACTGTATTGTGAAGATTCAATCTACAGAAAATGTACTGACTGACGTCCTGTTCTTATATCTGCCATTACAGTCAAGAAGACACACTTTTAAAAAAGGTGAAAGATTTGCATTATTTTTTATTCTTTATATGAATGAAAAACTTTCAAGAGAAGCAGATTCTTTGTGAAACTAAAAACTATCCATACGTGCAACAGAGCAAATCCTTCTATCTTCTGTTCTAAGTGAGTTTTTGTGACGTAACGGGTCTCACTGTCACCTCAGATCACACTCGGGTTTTGGGAGAAAATAATAAATGTTTAGATCAAAGCTCCTCTGGTTTAATTTCGGTTTTTATGAGAATCAAAACAGGATGAGTGAATGAGCCTGCTGACAACAGGGACAGAGACTCAAGACGACCGTGGACTCTGAGTCCAGACTTTGAACAAAAAAAAAAATCCAAGAAATAACATTTTCAGCGTTTCGATGTTTAAAAACAGATGATTTGACTGCAAAGTTCATCAAACAGCAACAGAGAAAGGCGCACAGTTACTGAACCCCCAGATGAATGAAAGGCCGAACAGGTGAAGCAGCTCTGCTGTTTTAAGTCTGAGCTTCCTTCTGAACGTCCATGTCAGGAGGTTCAGGTAAGCTCCTTCAATTATCTGGAGTGAACTGATGATGTCAGCGGTGACGTGTTGGTGCATCGTGACAGTCAGGCTTCATTCAACGACGAGAGGTGAGAATCCGAAACACGTTCCACCTGCAGAACTGGTTCCAAAGTTCATGAAGAATCAGAACCGTACACCTCACAGCTGGACACTGACTCACAGCTGGACACAGACTCACAGCTGGACACAGACTCACAGCTGGACACCGACTAGTAGCTGGACACCTACTCACAGCTGGACACCAACTCACAGCTGGACACCGACTCACAGCTGGACACTGACTCACAGCTGGACACTGACTCACAGCTGGACACAGACTCACAGCTGGACACCTACTCACAGCTGGACACAGACTCACAGCTGGACACTGACTCACAGCTGGACACCGACTACAGCTGGACACCGACTCACAGCTGGACACCTACTCACAGCTGGACACACTCACAGCTCGACTCACAGCTGGACACCTACTCACAGCTGGACACCACTCATAGCTGGACACCCCTCATAGCTGGACACCTACTCATAGCTGGACACTGACTCACAGCTGGACACTGACTCACAGCTGGACACCGACTAGTAGCTGGACACCTACTCACAGCTGGACACCACTCATAGCTGGACACCTACTCACAGCTGGACACTGACTCATAACAAAATCATATTCCTTTAACCAGAAGGTGCCACTATGGAGTTTGTCCAAGATTGTTTTAGATACATGTTCAGAGTTGAAGCCTCCTCAAAGTTTAGGACATCTTCTCCAGGTTGGGAGTGAGGTTCTGCCTCGAGTGGGAGAGTTTAAGTATCTCAGGGTCTTGTTCCTGAGTGATGGAAGAAGGGAGCAGGACATCAACAGACAGACTGGTGCAGCGTCTGCTGTGGTGGTGACTCTGTGCCAGTCTGTTGTGGTGAAGAGAGAGCTGAGGGGTGTACTACGAAGCAAGTTCAACACAGCTAGGCTTTCTTTGGGTGAGCTGGCTTAACAAACCTGAAACTCGCCATCAAAGATAACTGGTACCACGACGGTGGTTATCAACTATCTTTGGTAACCGCGGCTTTCTGCTTTCTGCCTGTGTGCGCGTTCACATGAAAGGGGGCATTTGACGCGTCATTTGACGCCTCTTCCGGATAAAATGGATAGATGGCGGTCCGTATATTTCAGTCAGGAGGAGCAGGTTTTAATAATGCAGGGCTATGAGGATTTCAAAGAAATCTTTACGGCCAAAAGAAATACTGTTGGTGCGATTAAAGCCAGAGAGGAGTGCTGGCAAAAAATTGCAGATCATGTAAATTCGTAATGTGACAGTGTGAGGTCCTGTCACTGACCTCCGATTGATGATGTGTCTTGGCTACATGGCTCAGGGGATATGCCTTTGGCTGACTGGCAATTGTGCGTGACTATCACCCGGGAGTCTGGGGATCAAACCCTGCCTGGTCTGTCTGTAGTATCCCTTGCTACAGTAAATTATATTTATTTCACCACTTAATGCACCTTAATTAATCTCCCTGCCTCTTTTAGAGCGCTTAAACTTTAAACTTAATGCAGCAGATTTAAACATTATGTAGGTCTGACTGTCCCATTATGAATGATAAATGAAAATCACTTTAGTTTTTTGCTAAATCTATGTGAAATTAATTTAAGATTTAATATTATCTGTGATACCAATATACGCTCACCGGCCACTTTAATAGGTACCCTATCACCCTGGGGAATCTATGAATTATATTACAACATTTCACATGAAATTCCACGTCACACTGATTATCAATATAATGGACTATTAATTTATGTTACCTGATTTTGTAAAACGCTTCTTTTATTTGAGGCGTGGGCAGATGGCCAGGGAATACTACAAACATATTCAGCAGTTCAGTAAGAGCAAGTACAGTATTACAGTATTCTGGCTCAGATTTTCTGCATCACCAACTGAATGCATGTAGGTTCCCGCGGCAAAGAAACGCACACCGTTACTGTGAGCGCACGGCTGCGTTTGGTGGCGCTGCCAATATCTGGCTCTAGCAGATTACAAATGTAACGTATTCCCTCAGCTGGAAATCTCTAGCGTTCATAGAGAATATGGTCATGGGAAGCCAGCGGATCAGTCCGGTCTCTGAATACTCTCCCTCCATTGCACAATCCTGGTGCTCAGGTCAACGGGATTGGGTGAAAGTGAAAGGGCGGCGCTTTTTGAGCCTAAACTCTGCACATAACCTGCTCCGGACCAGGATAAGTTTGAAGAGTAAGTTACCATGGTGATCTAGCCAGGTTAAAAGAGAGCCACCTTCGTGGTACCGGAAATCCTGGCTTTAGACTCAACATACCTCGCTAACCCTCTAATCTCGCTTCGTAGTATACCCCTCGGGACTCTCTGTTTACTGGCTGATCTTGGTTCTTACCCTCACCTATGGTAAGAACTGTGGGCAGTGACTGAAATAACAAGATTGTGGATACAAGCGGCTGAAATGAGTTTCATCTGCAGGGTGGCTGGACTCTCCCTTAGAGATAGGAGGAGAAGTTCAGTCATTCAGGAGAAACAATGCAGCATAGAGCTGCTGCTCCTTTACATCAAGAGGAGCCAGTTGAGGTGGTTCGGCCATCTGGTTAGGATGCTCCCTGGACATCTCCCTGGAGAAGTGTTTTGGGCATGTCCAACTGGAAGAAGACCCCGCTACCTGCAACACTAAATTGGTGATCGCAAGTTTGCGGAAAGGGCAAAAGACACGCCCATTGCAACACCTACAAAGTAAGAAATGGAGTCGGCATAATGGGTAGCGGCTTTAGCGAGCGGAAGATTGGCGGTTAGCGGAGGTTCCTAAACCCACTATATACGGGTTGCAGCTAGTGTTAATGGGTAAGGGGAAGTGTATGATCGGGGCCTACACACGTGGACAAAATTGTTGGTACCCCTCAGTTAAAGAAGGAAAAACCCACAATTCTCACTGAAATCACTTGAAACTTACAAAAGTAACAATAAATAAAAATTTATTGAAAATCAAATAATCAAAATCAGCCAACACTTTTGAATTGTTGATTAACATAATTATTTAAAAAAACAAACTAATGAAATAGGGCTGGACAAAAATGATGGTACCTCTATAAAAGATTGAAAACTATTTGACCAGAGTGACATGATTAACTCAGGTGCGTGCTTTAATTGACATCACAGGTGTTTCCAAACTCATAATCAGTCAGTCTGCCTATTTAAAGGCAGACAAGTAGTCACTCTGCTGTTTGGTGAAAAGGTGTGTACCACACTGAACATGGACAACAGAAAGCGAAGGAGAGAATTGTCCCAGGACATCCGAAAAAAAATTATAGACAAACATCTTAAAGGTAAAGGCTATAAGACCACCTCTAAACAGCTTGAAGTTCCTGTGACAACAGTGGCTCATATTATTCAGAAGTTCAAGACCCACGGGACAGTAGCCAACCTCCCTGGACGTGGCCGCAAGAGGAAAATTGATGACAAATTGAAGAGACGGATCGTTCGAATTGTATCCAAAGAGCCCAGAACAACCTCCAAAGAAATTAAAGGTGAACTCCAAGGCCAAGGTACATCAGTGTCAGATCGCACCATTCGTTGTTGTTTGAGCCAAAGTCGGACTTCATGGGAGACGACACCACTGCTGAAAAAAATCATAAAAAAGCGAGACTGGAATTTGCAAAAATGCATGTTGACGAGCCACAAAGCTTCTGGGAGAATGTCCTTTGGACAGATGAGACCAAACTGGAGCTTTTTGGTAAGGCACATCAACTCTATGTTCATAGACTCAAAAACCCAAGCATACGAAGAAAAGAACACTGTCCCTACGGTGAAACATGGAGGAGGCTCAGTAATGTTTTGGGGCTGCTTTGCTGCATCTGGCACAGGGTGTCTTGAATGTGTGCAAGGTAAAATGAAATCTGAAGACTATCAAGGCATTCTGGAGAGAAATGTGCTGCCTAGTGTCAGAAAGCTTGGTCTCAGTCGCAGGTCATGGGTCTTCCAACAGGACAACGATCCAAAACACACAGCCAAAAACACCCAAGAATGGCTGAGAGAAAAGCGTTGGACTATTCTAAAGTGGCCTTCCATGAGCCCAGATCTGAATCCCATTGAACATCTGTGGAAGGAGCTGAAATATGCCATTTGGAGAAGACACCCATCAAACCTGAGACAACTGGAGCAGTTTGCTCATGAGGAGTGGGCCAAAATACCTGTTGACAGCTGCAGAACGCTCATTGACAAATACAGAAATCGTTTAATTGCAGTGATTGCCTCAAAAGGTTGTGCAACAAAATATTAAGTTATGGGTACCATCATTTTTGTCCAGCCCTATTTCATTAGTTTGATTTTTTTTAAATAATTGTTAATCAACAATTCAAAAGTGATGGCTGATTTTGATTATTTGATTTTCAATAAATTTTTATTTATTGTTACTTTTGTAAGTTTCAAGTGATTTCAGTGAGAATTGTGGGTTTTTCCTTCTTTAACTGAGGGGTACCAACAATTTTGTCCACGTGTGTGTGTCTCTCAGCTGGCCTGGGAATCCCTCGGTGTTCTCTCAGAGGAGCTGGTGGAGGCAGCTGGGGGGGAGGGAGGTCTGGATCTCTCTGGTGAAGCTGCTGCCCGCGTGACCTGCCTATGGATGAAGCAGAAGATAATAGATGGGTGGATGGATGGATGAGCTGACATATGAAGTATATTTCTTCTAACTTTGGTGACTCTAAAAAATAGGTGTCATAAAACATATGTGTTTGGTGTCCAACATTATAAAATCTCACTATACGTGTACCATTTGACTGATCTCAGATTATTCTGCTGCCAGAGCCCTAACAAGAATCAGGAAACCTGAGCAACATCACTACTGTTCTTAACTCCTTTCACTGGCTACCAGTTACCTTCAGAGAAGACTTTAAATGATAATCTCCTCCCAGGGAGCATCTATCCATTATCTATATCCACTTAATCCTATGCAGGGTCAAGGGGATCTGCTGGAGCCCATCCCAGCTCCCTTCAGGTGAAAGGCAGGGGTACACCCTGGACAGGTCACCAGTTCATCGCAGGGCCACATGCAGATGAACAATCACTCCTATGGGCAATCTAGAACCACCAATTAACCTGACATGCATGCTTTTGGACTGTGGGAGGAAGCCGGAGTACCCGGTGGAAACCCACGCAAGCACGGGGAGAACATGCTAACTCCACACAGAAAGACCCCTGCTGAGGCTCGAACCAGGAACCTTCTAGCTGTAAGGCAACAGTGCTAACCACCAAGCAACTGTGCTGCCTTCCCAGAGAGCAATGAGGGGTTTTTAATCAATCTTATAGGAAAACCCACTCTTTTACACAGAAGTCTATCACAGAAAATGTGACTCATAACGATAGGTCATGAGTCACACTATTTGAAAAGTATTCTCAGGGACAAAACACAGATTAAACATTTTATATATCATTTTATTTGAGAATTGGCTTCTGCCATCACTAGATGGCGCCAGACTGTTCTATAATAGTTACATCCTACAACAATAAACATGTTTGCAAGAAAAGAAAATCATCAAAATTAAATGGTTCAGTGATAAATTCTGAAAAAAATTGTGAATCAAGTTGACATCTATATTACAGCTAAATTACTGCTAAGTTTTGGTGATGCTGATTGAAAAATTAGGTATTATGAAAATATGTGTTTCATGTGCAAAGATTTAAACTGTCACTGTATATGTACGGCCAGGCCGATCTGAATGAAACAGACAGCAATTAAAGGAGGGAGGGTGTTTGTGGGCAGTTTGAATTTGATCAGACAAAGTACAGCAGAAATATGATCATTGGTTATGATTTCACAGAAAAATATAGAAAGTTGGACTAATGAAATAGATAATAAGTTGCAATATATGAAATTTTTGCTTTCGTGAAAGGCATATGATCCTTACCTTATCTCCTTAGGACAAACGGGTGATTTTCAAGAAATTTTTTTCTTTGTGTGTGACAAAACCATCCACCTTCTGTTTCACGGTGAATAACGCAGGAACCATTGGAGGTCCATACACAAAACTTTCTATGGTGCATGGGGACCCTTCTGAGTTTAGTCTGTGCACTTCTCAGGCTGATATGATGAAGCACGAAGAAGATACCGACATACTGTGACCAAAATCATATTCCTTTGACCACTTGGTGGCGCTATGGGGTTCATCCGAGATTGTCATATACACTTGTTCAGAGTGGAAGAATCATCGAACGTATGGATTTTAGGGCAGACTGGACAACAAATGTGCAAGTTAGAACAACTTTTCCATTCGTGCAAGACATCAAACTTCGCCATACTCTCACAGCCACGGCCTTTGATAAAAAAAAAGTTAGTTTTCACCATCAGTCACCTTCAGTGTCTTAACTACTGATTCAAACTGGTTTGAGGTGTATCAGCTCATCCCACTCGGAGCAGGGATGCCTAATGCAAAATGTGACATTTCCTGTTGCCAATAGGTGGCGCTACAGCCGTTCCTCAATATTACAGGTTCTATATGTTTAGGATGGGACAAGGTCTTCAGATCAACCCGAAAACCCGAGGTTCCGACCCGACCCGAATCGAGTCTCGGGTCCAAGCAAATGACGTGACTCCAGGTTCGGGTCAGAATCGGTACAGTTAGTCTCTGGTCTGGTCGATGACAGGCTGGGTCTGCGTTTACTCGAGATAGGTAAAGATATTGGCAGTGGCAGCCAATGTCAGGACTCAGGGCAAGTAAATGATTATTAATCAACGTGGCATGTTTGTCATGAAACAATTCATGTTGCCGTAGTGTGTTATTAGCGGTAGCGGCAGCTGTAAAGCACAACGGATCGCCAACATGACAACGCTGAATGAGAGAACATATTCACAACACGTCCTGACCGGTGTAGGCTATTAGCGTTTGCAGTTGCTACCAATAGCATCTGTATCCATAAAGAAAATAATAACGTGGATTTATTGTTGTTTACATCACGTAGCCTATGTAGCAACTAAACCAGTAGAAGAAGACAACGTTTAGGTAAGAAAATCAAGTTTTATTCAAGGCTAGACAACTTTTAACATGAACAACTATGGGCTGTATTGCCTCGGTTTTATTCGGGTAACTCGGGTTCGTTTCATGGTTGGAAACTAAAGACTCGGGTCTGGTCAGTTCCGGGTCCAAATATTACGGGTCCATTTGGGTTCGGAACCCCAGGCTTATGATAATAGCTCGGGTTGGGTGGGTTTCGGGTTGAATTTTCACGGGTCCATTCAGGGTTCGGGTCCATGAAAGTGGACCCATGAAGACCTCTAGACTACGATCATATTCATCTGTTTTGGACCAGATTAAATAATGTATGGCTGAGTTACTGCCCATTTCTCTTTCATGGCGAGTCTTCAAAATGACGTCAGACTTTGCTGCATCACTACGGTCACACCCTCTGGTAAAAAGTTTTAAGCTTCCCAAACTTTCATCAGCTATGTGTCTAGATTTGGATAAAAAAAAGTTTGGAGTCAATCCGACCAAATCTCTGGGAGGAATTTGTTAAAGTACGAGGCCTGGAAATGGCCAAAAAACTGGAAAAACTGCATATTCTATTCAAAAAAGTGAATTCCTGTGGGAGTTAGAGCATGGGTCCAAAATACTTTTTTGTAGGTCTGAGGATGATACATCAGTCACACATCTCTGCAGGTGAAACCGTATGTGGGGCTCATGGATAAACTGAAAGTAGGTGGCACTATTGAGCCATTTTTGTGTGCCCATGAGCAGCACCCTTAAAATATGTAAATTTTGCACACAGTTAATGTCTCTGCAAATGTTTGTGTGTTCTCGAGCATACTAAGGCCCCCCAAAGGCGATTCGTTTAGGATAATAATAACAGTAATAATAATTATAATAATAATTCGAAATACAATGCTCGGGTCCTAATAAACTTATCCACTGTCAGTAATCGTTAAAATTCCGAGGGTTCCCAAAAGCATCGTCAGTAGTAGGAAGGCAGGGAGCCGGATGAAGGAGTTTCCGCTGCAAACTCGTCCAAACCAGGATCCTGCCATGGCAACAGCGCACGTCTGTGTCCTGCTTATCGTCCTGTGCGGGACTTTAGCGGAAGATGTGAAACTAAAACACAAACCGGCGACAAAACCTGTGCGTTTATTCACCGAGGAGGAGCTGAAGAGACACGACGGCAGCGAGGTAAAGTTCATCTGCGATGCATCGCGCCTGGTGCGTTCACGGTACACTTGTGATAAAGAGATATCAACCTACCAGTGTCTCCCTCCCCTGTTTTAGGAGGGCCAGCCTATTTACCTGGCAGTAAAAGGAGTGGTGTTTGATGTCACCAAGGGAAAACGTACGTGGAACCAAATCAACGTCATTTTTCAATATTATTTCATTGAGATTAAACCTCAACAGTAAAGGGCAGAGTTGTGATGTATCCCACTAGAAAAACCCCTCTGCAGACTTTTCTTAACCCAGCCCCTCAATCTACTCATTTATGTATTAATCTATTAATTTGTCTCTAATTTAACCCTTTGCAGAGTTTTATGGGAAAGATGCTCCATACAACGCTCTGGCCGGGAAGGACTCCACTCGAGCGGTGGCCAAGATGTCCCTCGACCCCTCAGACCTGATATCAGATACCGTAGGTTCAGTGTGTTCATGCAGAAACCTGACTCAGACCTTGACGTGGCCTCACCCACCTCACCGTCAGGACTGTGATGAGCTGATTTGTTCTCATGGGTGGAGCACTGACTCCCTGCTGAAAACACCACAGTTATGCCAATGCAGCAGAAAAACATGAACACACCAACAGGTCTTGTTGTTTTGTCATTAATACCTGAGGATTGATCCAGTTCTTTGAGGCGTGCTAAAACATTGGTTGGAGATGGCTCGTTCCTGAACGTCTTTGACTTGTTCACACATAATGACTGAGAGCTGATGGGTTACATGATACTTGAGTCACGATACGATATTATCACGATATATTGCGATATTCTACCCAGTTAATATCAAAATTTAAAGTAGAGATGAAAAATCAAGTTGCTGCATATGTTCAACAGATGATATTGATCACTCAGAGGACAAATTGAGTCAAAACTATTTGCTTCAAAACAACCTATTTATTGTTTATTATTAGTGTTTTTGCACATTTATATTTTAAACAATTTAAATGTGAAAATTAAACAATTTTCCTAAAAAATTGATATTAGGAGCTGAAAAATCGATATTATATTGGGCGGCCGAAAATCCCGATATATTGCCAAATCGATTTTTTTTCACACCCCGACAGAGTACCGTCTCGTAACATCTCATTCTTCTCTCTACAGGGACTAAACTCTTTACATATCTTTCCATATTTCAAAGTGTAAGTCTCATTTATAGCAGCATAATAACAGGAGAGCTGGACTGTGTGTAAAGTCTTCTCGAAGAGTCTCAGTGGGGTTTAGATCTGGACCGTGGTCCATGTTTCAACCACGGCTTTATCTTGTTCCAGACAGGAAATATATTTATTATTAAGACTATATATGGTTTCTGAATACAGGCTGTTTGCACATCTCTGTTAAATAAACTGCTCCTTTCAAACCAATGTTGTCACCAGAGCGTGGTGCCGACGGGAGTAGCTCACGGTTGTCACCTTTGCATCCTCAGACGGGCCTCACCGAAGAGCAGCTGGAGTCTCTGGAGAGCGTTTTTGAAGGCACCTACAAAGCCAAGTATCCCATCGTGGGCTACACGGCGTCACGGATCCTCAACGAGGACGGGAGCCCCAGAAAAAACTTCAAACCGGAGCACCAGCCTCATTTTCAGATCAAAGATGAGTTTTAGTCTTATCTCACCTCTGATCTCTTCAGAAAGGTACCCATGCCCTTTTTTTTCTGTGTTATACCTGCACATGAGAAGAATAAGATGCGTTATGGTTTTTACTTGAACTAAAGATGTCGGGGCCTGCGTCTCCTGCTCCTGTTATAATTTCAGGGATTTTATAATTGTACTTAATCGCTGGACCTTCTCACTTCAACCAAAAGACCTCCAGTCAGATGTGTTTTTCTGCAAAGTGAATTTTAAAATCCACGTGATGTAACAAAGAGGAAACATCTTTGAGAGCACGTGCTGCTGCTGTGTCCTGTATGTTCTGTTTTAAGTAAGAAGATCATCAGATGTAATATTCAAATGACCTATTTATCAATGAATCTGTTTCAAGTAGAGGTGGGCGGATCGATCCAAATATCGATAATATAGATACCAACTCTGGTATTGATATCGAACGATACTCATGTAAAAAGATCGATACTCAAGCTTTTTTTCTTTTCTTTTTTTTCTTTCCAACAGAGAGTATCCAGGTAGATCAGAGTGGTCATCTTCAGCATCAACTCATATTAACTTTCAAAGTACTTAAGTCATATGTTACTGGAGCCAAGTCAATAAAATAGGGATGCACGATAAGTGTTTTTTTAAAACCGATAACTGATAACTTTCAGCTCCTAAAGGCCGATAACCGATAACTGATAACCGATAACACACACATATACCTAAGATCATTACATCAATACTATGAACAAAATCAAAAATAGTTTGGACTCTTTAAATGAACAGATATTTATTTTTTCCATTGAAAAACTATTGGCAAGCCTCTCAAACATTTTCATAAAGCTATCAAACAAACCTATTTGATATCTCACATCAACTTAATTAAGGTTCATTACTGACTGATATAAAAAATAAAGGCTCCTTGAACTGATGGAAATACATGCATCAGAATTACTAACTGAAAAGGATTTACATTTAAAGGATTTTGACTTGTGGTTCCATTTAAATTAATACCTTTAATTAAAGTAAATGAGGTTCAGTGATATTTTGTTTTTTTTATCTCATGGAAGCTTTAAATGAGAGAGATGAGGGAGAGGAGAGACTGTTGCTGGCTTGCGCATGTTAGCATTAGCTCGCGTTTGCACGATTTCAAAACTATGGAAGCGACTGTTATGTTGTAGGTGGCTGATCAGGTTTTACTTATTAAAGCTTGTGCTTTACTCCTCGTAGAATTCACTTGGAACATTCGTCACAAATAACCACCAAACTATCTTCTTCTGAAACTTTAACAAAGTTCCACGCCGCCATGTTTGTTGTGATCAGCACGCTGTGCTGCAGGCTGCATTCAAGGTGTAACGTAAATTCCTCCGTTCCCTCGTTTGCTAGTCGTTCTTTCAGCCTTTTCTATTTTTTTTTCTTTTTTATGTGTAACATGAGGGGAAATACTGCGAATATCAATTCAAGTCAGCAACTACTAAAATTATGACCAACTTAACAAGTTGTTTTCTGGCATGAGGGGGTATTCTTGATTTTCCTGATTGAGAAATCGTTTTTCTGATTATGGCGACGTCACTTGAACATAACATTCACTGTCAGTCATTTAAGACTCAGAGGGAGCGAGGTACTGCTGTGTTGACAAAAATATATATGTTATCGGGGCTATTTGTTGTGATATCGGAGTTATCGGAATGACGTCATAATTTCCTGTTATCGGCCCGATAGTTATCGTGCACCCCTACAATAAAATATAGTTAAGACCTTGAAATAACCCAGTACATGTTATGTATCCCATTGAAAGGTGTTATCTAAGATAAAATAACATTAGATAATCCTTTATTTATCCCACGACGGGACATTTATAGAGTTAAAGCAACAGGAAAGTGCACACAGTGCAAACAAAATTACACAAGTATTAAAAGGTATAATATAAAAGGTGGACTAGAAAAAAAAATTATGAACAGAAATGAACACAAAAATGTTGAAGAAATAAAGTTTGGCGAAATTGTATTCTTGGCTTTAACAAAATAACCCAAAGACAAAATCACAAAAGTTTGTGATAGATTAACCTTAATATGAAAAAGTATTGGTATCGGTATTGGTATCGGTATTGCCGATACTGGCCCTGTATTTACTTGGTATCGGATCGATACCAATATTCCCAGTATCGCCCAGCTCTAGTTTCAAGTGTAGGTATTTGTGTGAAATGCCGTTGCTACGTGGTACGAGGGTGTAACTGTAAATGGTCCACCGGCAGCTCTGTTAATGTGTACAAGTTCAGGATCGGTCACAGTTTTTGACTTTGCAGAATTATCAATAAAATCTGTAAGAAAAAAAAAAGAAGAAGTGTTGATTGAGTTTTTTTTCTACAAAGACGGCCTCGTTATGACAGCCAGCGACTCACTCATGTCACCTCCGAGCAGGCGACACGAGCGGCACATCCGGGCCTGCGCCGCCTCGTGCTCTCCGATCAAAGGTCACGGCGGTTGGGGCTGCTGAGGCAGGTGATTGTCTTTGGGTGGAGCCGCGCGACCTGCGCCGCCGGCGGTCACGCTGCGGGTAAATCTGTCAGCCCCGGCCCGATAGGGATCCTCCCACGTCACCGTCAGCGATCCGCTGCTGAGTTCAAAGGACGAAAAGCCCTGCCCTTGAGCCTGCCAGCGAGAGCGGCGCTGCGATCTTTATCAGGTGGAGGTCCTGCTGGGAGTCGGCCACTGCAGCCTCGGTCAGCCTGGGAAACACTTTCTTCTGCTGGAGCTCGTTCACTCGCCGCAGCCAAGATGCCCAAGACGGTAGGGTTCCCGCTGTTTGAAAACCAATGACTGAGTCGTTGCGAGGCTTCTTCCTGGTCTGAGAGGAGCGTAGCGGGTTTATAAAACCACCTGGGAGGTTTATTGAATCGTTAGAGCTGAAATGTTCATGAATGAACCTACACACATTCATATGCACCCTGACAGTTTTTATTCCTTTTTCTTTTGTCTCTGTGTAGACTTAAGAGTATTTTACAAGAGGCAACGGTCCTTCTTGACATTTACTGATTAACCAGATGTAGAGTTTGACCCATGCTGCACACATTCCTGACAGAGAAATGCCGCTGAAGTGCTTCTTCCTGATCACAAGGAGGTTGTGAGTTGCTCCTGAGGTCACACAGATCCTTGCAACTGTCACACTTAAACCCTTCATTGACCCCGGGGAGATTTCTGAGAGTGAAACCTGTGACTCTGTGGTTTGACGGTTTCGATGTGACTCTTCAATTTTTTATAACACCACCAGCAACAAGCAGCCTCTTATCTGATGGGAGGGAGTCTTGTGCTCCCAACTGTCCCCAGTTAGCGTTAGTTAAGGATTCAGCATCAGTCTGTAGGAAAATGATTGAAAAAAATCGTGTTACGACAGCTCACGCCGGAAACTTAAGGATGTTTTCCTTGAGTTGATTTAACATATTTTAACTGAGACGCATCTGCGACTCACAGGGGCAGGTCCTGCTTGGAGGAAATGATGGAAATGTGAATTATTAGCAGCTCCCTGGGTTAGTTTTTTTTATTTTGTTTGCCAAAGAGTCTGAGAAATCCCAAAGCCCGTACTGATTATTGATTGTAATGGATCACCGCCTTCAGCGGCGCGTCATCCACGGTGAATGATTCAGGAAGAGGTCGGGCTGAGGTCAGCCGACGGGGGGGAAGGAGGGCATGTGGGGGGGGACGAAGACGCTGCCGTTAACATGTGTCCGTGGACAAGGTTCTCGCAATACAATATGTATCATGGTACTTGGGTTACGATACGATATTATCACGATATCACGATGTATTGCGATATTCTACCCAGTTAATATCACAATTAAAAGCAGAGATGAAAAATCAAGTTGCTGTATATGTTCCTCAGATGATATTGATCATTCAGTGGACAAATTGAGTCAAAACTATTTGCTTCAAAACGACCTATTTATTGTTTATATTAGTGTTTTTGCACATTTAAGTATTTTCCTAAAAAATCGATATGAGGAGTTGAAAAATCGATATTATATTGCGATATCTTGCCAAATCGATTTTTTTTCACACCCCTAGTGGTAACGGCTGATGATTCATTTATGGTGACGTTTCCATAAATGGATGTTCCACTTTGTGGCTGCCCAAGTTTTTCGCAGGTTTATCTTTATGAGGCCCAGGGTGTGCTCTGGTATAACTTCATAAAACAGTTGTGTAACAGCTACGAGCCCCGTCCGACCCGCTGGCAGGGGTCACGTAATACGTTTGTGGAGAGAGATAAACCAAGAGAAACGTCGCATCTTGTGGAGATTTAGTCTACAAACGCTTGATGATCAAATTTCTTTGCTTGTACTTGTTGTTCCGGTTATGAACCAGGTTGATCTTAACAGTCATCCCCGCAGGCAGCTCAAGTGTTTTGGGATTTTAATCTGCAGATGTGCAGTCTTGTGGCAGCGCACAAGGGGTAGTCCAAAGTCTAATGAGATAATGAGCAATTATGGTTTATGAGTAATCCTCTTCACAGCTCCTCTCTGACGGCCTCTTTCCTCCAGAAGCATCTGTTTGTTAAAATTCAGTCCTCAGACACATGAAGACTGGAACATGTCTGATTCAACGAGGACCAAAGAGGACTGATGGGACGCGGTGAGCGCGTGTCCAGGGAGGAAAAAAAAAATGTTTGTCATCACGTGACGTGAGTCTGTTCTGCTGCAGGTCAACGTTCGCATCACCACGATGGATGCAGAGCTGGAGTTTTCCTTCAGTCCCGCCACCACGGGCAAGCAGCTGTTTGAGCAGGTCCGTATGCTGCAGGTCACGTTGGTGTTTCCTCTTCATCCAGGTGGACTAGAATTAGACCGACAAGCAACAATCTGGTGACGGCTGAAGTTAAACAGTTGCAGTAAAGACGAAGCTCAGGAATCTTCTCAGCAGAATATATTTCAAACATCAAATATAAAAGTAGCAGTTCTGCATCAGGTGCTGCTGAGTACTTACTTGATTATAATGTCTGTTTTAAGCAGTTAGTAAATATTTGAATGAGAAAAAAACTGCATCCTGCACCCTGAAAAGTAACCTATGGCAGAGTATTAGTGCCACACTGAGAAAAACAATTATGGACAATGATTTTTTTTTTTTCATTCCTCACTTAGAGAATAAAGTCAAAAAGTCGAAATGTTGAGAATAAAGTCGAAATGTCAAGAATAAAGACGAAATGTCGAGAATAAAGTCGAAATGTCGAGAATAAAGACGAAATGTCGAGAATAAAGTCGAAATGTCGAGAATAAAGTCGAAATGTCGAGAATAAAAACGAAATGTCGAGAATAAAGACGAAATGTCGAGAATAAAGTCGAAATGTCGAGAATAAAGACGAAATGTCGAGAATAAAGTCGAAATGTCGAGAATAAAGTCGAAATGTCGAAATAAGTCGAAACGAAATAAAGATGAAATGTCGAGAATAAAATCGAAATGTCGAGAATAAAGACGAAATGTCGAGAATAAAGTCGAAATGTCGAGAATAAAGTCAAAATGTCGAGAATAAAGATGAAATGTCGAGAATAAAGTCGAAATGTCGAGAATAAAGTCAAAATGTCGAGAATAAAGACGAAATGTCGAGAATAAAGTCGAAATGTCGAGAATAAAGTCAAAATGTCGAGAATAAAGACGAAATGTCGAGAATAAAGTCGAAATTGTCGAAAAGTCAAAATGTCGAAATAAAGAAAATGTCGAGAATAAAGTCGAAATGTCGAGAATAAAGACGAAATGTCGAGAATAAAGTCAAAATGTCGAGAATAAAGACGAAATGTCGAGAATAAAGTCAAAATGTCGAGAATAAAGACGAAATGTCGAGAATAGAGTCGAAATGTTGAGAATAAAGACGAAATGTCGATGAATAAAGATGAAATGTGGAGAATAAAGTCGAAATGTCGAGAATAAAGTAGAAATATCAAGAATAAAGTCCAAATGTCGAGAATCAAGTCGAAATGTCGAGAATAAAGTCAAAATGTCGAGAATAAAGACGAAATGTCGAGAATAGAGTCGAAATGTTGAGAATAAAGTCAAGATGCAGTTTCCAGAATAAAGTCCAAATGTCAAGAATAAAGTCGAAATGTCGAGAATGAAGTAGAAATATCAAGAATAAAGTCCAAATGTCGAGAATAAAGTAGAAATATCAATAAATAAAGTCCAAATGTCGAGAATAAAGTCGAAATGTCGAGAATAAAGTAGAAATATCAAGAATAAAGTCCAAATGTCGAGAATAAAGTAGAAATATCAAGAATAAAGTCCAAATGTCGAGAATAAAGTAGAAATGTTGAGAATAAAGTCGAAATGTCGAGAATAAAGTCAAAATGTCGAGAATAAAGTCAAAATGTCGAGAATAAAGTCGAAATGTTGAGAATAAAGTTGAAATGCAGTTTCCAGAATAAAGTCCAAATGTCGAGAATAAAGTCAAAATGTCGAGAATAAAGTCCAAATGTCGAGAATAAAGTAGAAATGTCAAGAATAAAGTCGAAATGTCGAGAATAAAGTCGAAATGTTGAGAATAAAGTTGAAATGCAGTTTCCAGAATTCCAGAATCAGTAGTTTCTTTTTCTGAATAGATGCAATTTCTGACACAATCTCTTCAAAGTACTAATACTAATACTAAAACTGTGTCTATGTGATAAAAGCACATAGACACAGACATTATGTTGGTAGAGTAAAGCTGGTTTGAATAAATCTTTAAGACAACTTTATTGTGGAAACTGCATTTCGATTTTATTCTCGACGTTTTAACTTTATTCTCGACATTTTGACTTTATTCTCTAAGTGAGGAACGGAAAAAAAATCATTGCCCACAATTTTTTTTCTCACCTGTGCCCTAATACTCCGTCGTAGAAACCAGTAACCGTTGCTGCCGAATGAATGTAGTGGAGTCAACGTGCAATGTTTTATCGGAGTATAAAATGGGATAAAAGCAGTTCTTCAGTAAACGGGCTTCTTTAGTCAGTGAACAGCATCTTCTCTGGTGTTTGTGGCACGTCTGAGACTTTCACCACCACCTTTCTGCTCTTCTCCCCTCGTTTGCATCCCCAGGTTGCCAGGACCATCGGCCTGCGGGAGGTCTGGTACTTCGGGCTGCAGTTTACCGACAACAGAGGATTCCTCACGTGGCTCAATCATGATAAGAAGGTGATTTCCTCGTTCAGCGTAAACTGTGTAGCTGATTATGAGGTTCACGCTCACGGCTTCCAGTCTGCTGATGAGATCATCTTACGCTTTAAAAACCTGAGGGGTGAATTTGGTTTCCAGCTGTTTTGAGGTGCATATGTATATTTAGTGTCTTGTGCATTAAGTAAAGCAGGAATACCCAAAGCCTTGTTATTGACTAGAAATCTGCTGTCTGCCCTGTGATTTAAATAACTGAAATGATCTCTGTCCGTAAATGACATCTTACTCAGT